>KB664266.1:8518598-8820750 GCA_000349025.1 Anopheles minimus
ATTAGAAGAAATCGAACTCTTTTTTAATAGTCGTCTGAAAATATAATTACTTGAATGACATTTTGTTGAAATACATCACCGAATTGGAACTTTAGTCAAAGGGAGAAAATGTTCCTCTTTGTCTATGAATTAGTATATCGTTATAACCAAAGAGATAACACAAAACATTTTTCTTCACTTCACGAATAAAGCAAAACAATAGAACTGATAACAAACCTACAACGATTCAGATATGAAGTGATAAAACATTTCAGTGAGCACATGTTATCAATTTTCGTTACGCTTTACACTTTTTTGATTTCTCTTCTGTTATTGTAGACCGTTCCTATAAAGCGGATTCTGTACAGAAAATGAATTCATTTCGAAAATATTTGTATGCTTCTTCCGGCATAGAGAAATATTTACAAATGATTACACTCTGATAACAAACTTCGCTCATTCAGCTTAAACTAGTTCTTTCAGCACGTCGTCGATTCGTCGTTAAGTATGATTCATTCCTTTTTGGCATCTGCGGAACGGTTTTCACGCATACTGCAGAGAAATATTTATTTGTTAGTCAACAAGTAATTCAACCCAGATACTTACATAAGGTTCTTCTTTAATGAACGTGTTTTTCATTCATTCGGAGCATCGAGGACGCACATCAGCTGCACTCGTCTATGCTGCCAGGTTGATCGGTAGATTCGATCGCGTTTTTCTTCGCTTCCTGTTCAGCCAGCGTCAATGCGATCGCTTTTTCGCGTCTCGATTTGATACGAATCTTATGGCCTGCGCAATCCCGATTCTCCCGGTAACACTTGCCTTTGCAGCACGACCGACACAGCTGATGTTCGCATTTCATCCCCTAAAAGCAGAATAGAAATGTGTTCTCATTGTTTTCGCATGAGATGCCCTCTACATTTCCTCACCATTGGGTTCGTACAACTGGGTGAATCATTTTTGCACAGCTCATCAAATCGTCGCCGTCGTCCGTTTGTGTCGTTAATGGAAATGTTCATCCGGACAATCGCATTCGATCCGTTCTCCTGTTGCTGCCCTTCGTCTTCATCTCCATCATCTGTATCATTATCCTGCGTGGAGTTACCGGTTGCTCCACTGTTTAAGGCACGCTGCTTTGCGCGGTTCTTATTCTTCGGACGACGCTGTACGCGGCGCATCTTTTTCATGCGTTTGCGTGAAATTTCGTTACCGTGTGCGTCGAAAAATTGACGCTTTTCACGGGTCGGATCGTTCGCTAGACGGTGCGCTTCCTCGAGCTTTTGGCGATGCACTTCCGGCGGGGCACGCATGTACGGTTGGCAGAGCCATGGTGGAAGGTGCAAATTTTGATCCCGTTCCATCGTTCGGTGTGCTTCATCTTCCTCCATTTGGTCGTGTTCTGCTTCATTTTCATCTTCACCTATCCACAGTTTCTTCCCTTCGTGGTACGGCAGATATTTTTCCTCGAGCTGGGTAACGACGGAGCGAAATTCGGCTACCGAATGGCTACCGGCAAGTTTCTCCCGTAGTTCCGCATTCGATTTCAGGTGCATTCTGTTGGGAAACAAATGCATGATTTCAGTATTGTTTTCTGTGAACAAACGTGATGACAAATTAGGAAAACAAGTTCCAAAATGTGCAAATATAAATTACTAACGAACATGGCTCATGAGCTATGTTTATAAGATTTTTGTTATTTAGATTAAGTGGGCCAATCCCGGCGGTACTGCAATACCGGGCCGACCCGCAGGAGAAGTGAAGCAAGCTCCGAACTGTCTCCCTCTTGCCAAAAATCAGTTTAACATTTGTTGTCTCCCGATGGGAGATCTATCAGATGTTAAGCTGATAAGAACAGATACTACACTTTGATCTTAGCCTTTAGGCCGAGAAGCGATAACCAGAACACCCGCTCGACTTACCACCCCACTCTTTCTCGCACTGCTCCGCTAGCGATGTATAACAGCACGCACTCTTTCTCGTTGCCAACATCACTTCTCATACGCAGCAAGCATAAACTCTAAACAACACAATGCCCGCATGTGCAAACTGCACCCATCTGTACCTGGTCCGCAGGTTGTCTTTTTCATTGCGCTCTATTTTTCTTTGTGAAATTAGGCGTTATTTACACTATATAATAACACGGAAATACAATCTCGGCAAACGCATTGAAAATCTATTCGATTGCAATATGTTGCGTTTTGATTTCACCATTTGTTTTCATATGGCGTCATCCGCTGCTTGCTTCGATCAATGCTGCTGTCAAATAAAAGCCGGCAGTCAAATTAGAGCCCTACAACAGTGAATTTGGTGGGTTCTATTTGTACAGCGGTACTCAAACGCTCAGCGGTACTACGAATATGGTTTGAAATATTTTCGAATTGCATACGAATTTCTATAGTAAGTGATTATCCTTTTCATATGCAGAAATGCAGTTGGATATGTAACTTATATACGACAATTTTACTTACAGATGATGAAACATCTTAAACAGATGCCCACGGATGTAGGAAATTGGTGCCGGATATTGTTCGACCAGATCCAGATACTCGTGGGCCATGCTCCAGGAGGTTGGATTCACACCCTCGAACAGTGCAGGGTTGTGCAGATTGCCCTCGGCCGTCATCACCCCGTTCACGCCCGTCTCCACGATGCATCGTTCGACGTCCTGCACCGACATGATGTTACCGTTCGAGAAGATCGGTATGTTTAACTGCTGCCGCAGCACGCTCACGTACTTCCAGTCGGCTAACCCCGTCAGTGGACCCTTCTGTTCGCGCGTCCGTCCGTGCACGGTCAGTATCTGGGCACCGGCGTCCTGCAGCATTCGGGCGTATCGAATCGTTTTCGCCATATCCTCGAAGATGCGTATCTTGCACGTGACCGGGATGGCCAGATTACGATGCAGGGTGCTTACTGCAGTCAATTGGGAAAGCAAAACACGGCACGGTTAAACATTCGTTTTAATTGCGAACAGAAATGTGGAGCGAAGGTTCCCGAGGAGGGTGGTAAAAATGGAAATTTCTGCGGGTAGCCCCAATTTCAAAACATCCAGTAATTATTATCCTTTCCGCTATGCGGAATGAGCAACGAACAACACACAGAAATGTTTCTTCCTACTGGTAACACTGTTGCGTTACAAATCGAGCGAAAAGCAGCTCGGTTTTTATCAAGGACGCCTTCCCATTTCTTCCCGACCTTAATGAGCAAAAGGACCTTCCTTCCTTTCTCTCCATTCTTCCCGAAATAAGAGGAAGAAATGGATTCATCATCCAGTTTTCTTCCCATTCCCATATCGTTGTCCCCAAGGGCAATATTTACTGGCCCTTTTACCTTTCCATTTTTCTTTTTGGCACTCGAACGGGAAGAAGCAACAAATAATAAGACTACCCACCCGGAATGTGAGTTGTGCCCTGCCCGGGTGTTCGTTTTTATCGCTGTTAGGCTATTTTTACAGCCAAACCCCCGGATAGACCTACCGGGTGGACATTTATTTAGCTCCCGTTTTTTTTTTTTTACCACCAACGCTTCTCCAGGGGCAGCATATTATTTCTGGTTTAAGTTGATAAATAATGGTCCGAACTGTGTGGAATATTTTTACTATAATCGCTTCAGGGTGAATACCAGCGGGGAGAGCAAACAGAAAAATCCGTACCGTTCCAGTGGTTGGGTGGAAAATTGCGTAATGAAAATCAAACAATCGTTATGAAAAAAAGGGGCAGACCATAATATTGTACCAGCGTTTTTTTATGGCGGAAAAGGTTTCAACAGTGTTTGCTGTTTGTGGAATTGATGAATGCGAACGGGATACTATTGGAAGAGGTTTCCTGTTAGCCTGTAACTCTGCGAAATATGTACGAGCAGCGATGGGGAAGTTGCATCGTACCTTTGCAAAGGAAGAAGAAAAGGAATGTTTAAGTAGATTAACTTTACGGCGAAAATTAAAAATTACATCTGTTCCCTGAATTCTCCTCTGCTACACTTATCACGAAGAGAGAAATTATAAATTACGATGTGTATTACTGCCCAACAAAGAAAGTTTTCAAGTTGGGGAATAATTAAAAACTAGTTCCCATGTTGTTTCCAGCTTTCATGTTTTTTTTTAACTTGCAGCTGCAACAAGTGTGCAGCAGAATGGGAATTGCCTTGCTTCCATTACAAGTCTTTTGTTTTCGGTTGATATTTTTCCTTCGTATGCACTTATTTCTTTGCACGAAGATCCAAAGCAATGTTTTCTAAATAATCTCTACGGGAAACAATAAAACTACAAACGGAATTACTGGACATATCCTGTCCGATCGTTTCATTGAACCTACGAAATTACGAACAATTCAGCCATAACGTGCGATGTACGCCTGAATGTATGCAAACGCAACACTTATCGCACGCGTTGCACATCGTAAATTGAAGTGGACAACGATGGACCGAACGATTGAGATAAAATATTGGGAGGTCTCTCTGAGGCACAGGGCCCTGTCGAGCAACTCGATTTTAACATTTGGTAAATTCCTCGAAAGTTATTAAACAGTGTATGTCCACTGAATGTGTCACTGTTTAACAAAATCAGCTCTCAATTCCGCTCAAAAGGGAGGGGGAGTTTTACCCTGCCATCTTATTAACCCATTAGATAGAATTAATCCGTATGAAGAAGGCAGCATTACCTATCTCACGCAGCAGTTCCCATTCGTCCTGCAAAAAGGCACCATAGTGTCCCCGCTTGGCGATAGCCTGTGGACATCCGAGGTTAATATCGATCGCATCACAGTGATCCTGTGCGAGCAGGGCCGCTTCCAGCATTATCTTCGGATCGTTGCCGCAGAACTAGAAGCAAGCAGAAAAAAAATCAACAAACAGAGTAAATAATAAGCGTAAGAAAATGGCGCACGCGGAAGCGGAAATGGTACCGGCACGGTAGATGCTACACTCTGTGTTTGTGTCAGAGTTGTGCACGTACTGGTGCATGTAATTAAATGTCAACGTTTTAATTAACCGTGCTCCATCCGTGCGTCCCAGTTCTTTTCCGTGCGCGACAAGAAATCCAGCGTCAAAAACAATGGACAATTTTTTTGTATTTTTGCTCGTTTTTCCGACGCTCGCTTCACTCGTCTTTCCGCACCTGAATAATCAGTGGCCGATCTTCCGGGCAGGTTTGCAGGGAATCTTTCCGATACTTGGGATCCTTCGTGAAGCAGCTGCTGTGGAACATGGGCGAATAGCACAGCTGTGCCCCGTGCCGTCGGCTGAGCAAACGCCAAGCTAGCTCACTGGCGTCAACCATCGGTGCCACCACGTACCGCGGTGAGTGAAGGATTTTCTCGTAAAATTCGAATCCACCCAGCTTTCGGTTTGTTTGGGTGGCACCGTCAAAACTGGTGGTCGCGGTACTGTCCATCGCAGCACTCGATTGGTCCTGGCTGGTGGCTGGTTCTGCCGGTGTTACTACGTTACTCTCGTTACTCGTTACCATCGCTAGTGTTTGTGCGTTGTGCTTGGCTTTTTCTGTCTTTTTAAAGCTGTTCACGTTGTCCGAATAAGGGACGTTCACCAGACGTCCTCTTGATGTGGGTCGGGTGGGTTGGGAACACTCCTAAAAATAGAAGAAAAGAGGAAATTTACATTAAAATATTAACCAAAGCAAAGCGTCTTTCTGCATGATGAGGGTTTAATTAAAACTGACTGATGATGAACGGGCGCGTGTTTGTGTGAAACTGTGAAGAACTTCTCTTCACCACTCTGAACATCCACTTGGGGATTTCGGGGCCCTAGTCGAACCTGGCTCACAATAACTAATTTTTAACCCTTTAATTCCTCCCAATACCACAGATACAAATTTACCAAATCAATCGAAACTCAGCCTTAGGATGGAAAAGTCAGAAGTCTTTCTTGAATACTTTCAGCATCATAACCACGGAACAAACGGGTGGTAGATATCGTGCCGAATCTCTTTGGGTATGCATAAAGGCACGACTTTCCGGCATGGGACCAACCACACATCACCAACGAGGTCATCGAACGAACACTGTGTGCCGGTGGTTTGGTTAGGAAAAGCTTTCTTTGCGTATACGCACAAAAAGGTGCCTTGGTACGCGCCGCCGTCGTCATCGTCGTCTGAAGCGACATAATCCCCGTTCCAACACTTTCTTTTTCTCTGCTTTGGGAAAGGATGAGATTATTTTCTTAACCCAACCCCACCACCATTCCCTTCCCATTTATCGCCCCATTGCGCATAAAACTGGCCTTGAAGTTGTGGGTGTGTGTCCGGGTGTATCAGAGCGAGATCCGAATCGGATAAAAGCGTTAGCCGGTTGGGTTTATGCGTTCGGTCGGTGTGCTATTGTGTTGGAGCTAAGAAATTACATCCTTTCATCACATCACAGTTCCGCACCGCGGGTAAACGAGGTTTGCCGCCGGATGGTCCTGGGTGGTCGGAGCTTCACGCAAAGGTGTCAGGTTTATCTGGATCATCTAGACTCTGGCGGTGTTTGAAATGTTCTGGTTTCTTCTTTCATCCGGTCTGGGCGTCTTGCGCCCGTTGCAACCCCACAGAGCTAAGGATCGGTTTCCGCTTTCCAGTTGCTTTGATCGACACGATGAAAATGGTTGGACGAATACAACGTCCGGCAGAGTATATGGACACACAAAAAAGGTTAAATTAATCCACAAGCGTTACGGGCGTTCCGAGCTGGAAATGTTGTTCCTACGACGTGGTTCTACAAAAAGATGTGGCACCGATGGGTGTGCAAAAAGAAAAAAAAGGTTAAGGAATCTGTTAGCGCAAAACTTGGAAAACGACGGTTTGTGTGAGGTATTATGCGCATACTGAATGAATTATGATCGAACCGGGCCACTTGTAACTGGATTATCTTGCCATGGACCGGTGAAACGCTGGAAGGATGAACCGAGGCTAATGGAGATAATTTTTGAATAATGGATTTACATTTAAATTGACGTAATGGCGCAGTTAGCTGGTAAGCAACAAAAAATCAGGCGCTCATTATGGTAGACTGCTAACGATCTCGCGTATCTCTTTCCCTTTATGTCTCGCTAATCTACCTTTACTAATTATATGTCTTAAAAACAGTAATTAAAATACATTAAATGGGTTCTTTTTGGATTGTTGAATATTTATTTTAACTATTCTCAAGGACGAGGACGAAATGGCTTTAACTACAAAAGCGCCTAAAACGCTGCAATGCGCTTAACAAGTTTAATGCTCTATCGCCTTTCCAACAGATTCTTGCCTCTTTTGATATTGTTTTCACACTTGTTTGGCTTGTTTTATCGCGCTGTTTTACAGCATGATCAATTTCAAGACTGTTGATGTGTATCTAATATTGCAGTTCTGTTTTGCTAGCGGTTTCTTTATGCGGCACTAAAATGAATTCCCAAACTAATTTAAACTCAACCTGCTTGGGGTGCCAATGGTCCAGCTGGCAGCACTTCTATCGGCACGCTGTATTGCAGTTTGTGTACTTTGTTTCTTCTTTTAGCTCGCATAAGATCTTTTCGGTTCGGAATGCTTGCAGGACCACTGCCAGGGTTGCCTTAATTTGGCCATCGAATGACTGGCCATGTGCCAAAAAGTTTTAAACTGCCAGCGGTCGAGGTCACCGAATCCGAGGAGCATTCTATCTCTCGTACGCTCCCGCTGCAGTATTCATTAGTGTGTACGTCATCCGAACCGATGCCTGCAGTATGTCTCCTTCGGACCTAACTGCCACCGTGCGCCGGGAAATGAAATATAAGTACACACATCCGTGCGGCATGTGCGTCAAATGTTTCTCCTGTGTGCTGTGTTGAAAGAATGCGCCATGGAGCATACCATAACCATAAACCGCACATGCTCCCGACCGAAGAAACGTGGAACGCTTGGAACCCATTCCGAACGGTTCTTAAATCATTGTTACTCGTTACTAAACTGTTTGCCGCATCACGAGTCATCAGAAAAATACCAACCACACAAGAGTGTATGTGCGTTTGGATTCGTCTTTGCCTATGGTAATACGTCAAGAAGCTCAAGCCACCAAGCGCAAGGCGTTCGAGTTCCTTTATTGTCGAGATAGAATTTATTACGTTAATTTTTGCACACCTCTTTGATGGAAACGGTGGCACAAACTTTTTGATTTGGACCGCGAATGGAAGCACAAGACGAAGTGCCGAGTAAATCATTAGCAGATGCGAGCGCTTTCGTCTTGACTTGAGCAAGTTGGTGCAGAGATCAGCACTCTTTGTTTTGATGATTATCGCACTTTATGAACTTCTTGAGAGCTTTCTTGGTATTGTGCTCTTTATATATCTATCATTTATATACATCAGACATTATATTCTTAAAAGGTGCTCAGTTTATAGATTTTTTAATAAGAGTATGTATGTCCGACCGTTCTAACGAGCATGTGATGAAAAAATTGTGAAACATTATTTATGAATTTGATATACAATTACACCTTGAAAACGATAATCAGATTAACAAATTTAAGGTTAGGAAGGATGATTATACCCCATATAAGATCTTCCTTGTTTTTACTTCGAATAATGAGTTGAAAACAATGAAAAACATCTTCCAGGCTTTAAGCAAAATTTATCATATTTCCACAAAAATAAAGAGCTCTCCATCAACTCGAAGGCTCGTTGATGATGATTCCAAACTCTTCCCCTTTGGCTGCTTAACAACGGCCAACCGACATAAAAAAAACTTTACGATGGAGAAATTTGGAATGAATACAAATTATGACGCAACTTTCTTCCGTTTGCACGTTTGCCAAGTCACTGCACGGCTTGCGACATACTGATGGGCCTTTTTATATTTTTTGTGCGGCCTTGCATCTTCCCACCTTCACGAAGGCACGTGAGATCAAACGGAGGAACGGACAACATTAGGGACGAGCCGATTGTTGTTGGGAATGCTAAATGAAGGTGCGTCCAGTAGCGTTTCCATCCTCCCAACTCCATCACCACTAAAGCAACGACGAGGCCGACTGGAGAGGCGTGATAAAAATTCGCAAGGGAAATCTTTACCCAGCGAATTTTCCTCGCTTTGGCGAATAAAAGCCTCTAAGTGAGGAATTATGATGATGTGCTGCAGGGAGAGAATGCTGACGTTGATTGTGGGCACTCATCGCACTTTGGTGGTTCTTTTTTTCTTTTCCGGAAGAGATCTTGATGAGGTTAAGTTTTGTTTGGGATTCATCAGAAGTGGTGCTGAATAGAGAGAGAAAGAAAAAAAAACACGCAAACACCTCCGGAACACAGAAAACTAAACAGTGTGTGATGTTTCGCAAAGTAAACCTGTCGATGAAAACAACCAGATTGAACCGTCTAGTCAGTGATTGAGGATGATGACAATAGAGGGAACATTCAGACTAAACCTAAGGCTAGACTTTGGTAGGCTTATATGCCCGGTTGCAAACTAGCAATGTTTATCTATCATCAAACGCAGTTGGACATTTCACGTCCGCTGAAAAGGATCATGTTAAGCGTTGTTGTCGGGATCTTATTCGCGACTGTTGCCTTGCAACGCACACTGGGCCCATATGGATTGAGTTTTTAATTTGTCCGATTTTTTTTTATTTTCTCCTTTTTTATGTCTAGCAATTTAAAAACATATTGCCTACCTTCAGGCGGTTATACCAAGCATACTAAGAAATAGGAATTATGCCCAATTTATGGATAAACCAAAAGCATTAAAAAGGTGTAGAAAATTAAAAAATATCATCTTTTTTGTAACATCTTACAAATTATTACAGGTAAGTGTCATTTTCCTAAAGTTAATAACGTAAAAAACAAAGCAGGATTTATTTGAATAAATTAAAGTGTTCGTCATTTTTCTCCCTATAATCTAACTGTGCGAAGGCGTGATTGAGTACGGCACCAGTTTTTGCCTAGCGGTTGATTTTCAGAAAAGCAATGACCGTCGTTTGTTGCTTTTTGCCGCTGTGATGTTGAACGACTGTTTGGGGCCTTTAGAGGAACATTGCACTAACTGTTTATTGAAGAAACCTCAGCGCGACAAGCTTTTTTGTCTGTACCAGGCTTTTCACGAGCTTTTGAGCTTACACATTAACAAATAAATAAAACTTTCGACTGTCTTCGAGTAGTCCATATCGAGAGTTGTTGTACTTCAACTATGCTTCTTTCAAGCAGTGTAAGGGTGGCTTATTATCAGCATCTGGTGAGACACTTTGCACGAAATTGTTATTTCATTTTATCTGTAAAAAGCTATGCTTTTCGTTACAAAACTTTCAATACACTATAATCAAACAATTTATCTTGAACTGTCCATCTAATAATAATCCTAACCACAAACCATCTGAAAATGGGTTTTCGTTACTAAAAAAATCCAACCCCTCCGACAGTGATGCTGTTAGACATTTGTTGTTTGTTCTCCATTCCAAACTCTCACCCAATGGAAAGGAAATTCAATATCAAGCGTACGTTAACGCAAAAAAAAAATGCCGCCATCTTAACCGGACTGCGAACGTCCAAAAATAGCCCATTAAAAGGCTGCACAAACACGTAAACAAAGCGATAAGCTAAAGAAATCGTACAGCCCACCGTCCGTTAGCAAAAGAGCTTTTCCTTCTTTTTTTACAAATTGTGAAGCTGATTTTAGCTCGCTAAATCAACCACTTTGGTAGTAGGAGGGACGAAATATCACCGTAGGAGGGACGAACGAGAGCGAAAGTGATCATGGACGACATCATAACGAGTAAGGCGCGTTAATAAGAAGAAAACGGCAAAGATAAAATGCTGCAAACGGAAAAGTTTACTTCCAAATCGTCTGAACAATCAAGCTTGAGAGAACTAATTTTCACGCATTGATGAAATGTGTTTTTTTATTCTTTTCTCCTTTCGCTGTCACGATTCGGGAGAAGAACAAAGGATCAGTGCTGGTACGAATAATGACAGCACAAAAGTTGATCGTAATTGGTGCTCTAAATTGAGCGTAATTTATTGAACCAATGAGTAGGTGGAAAATAAAATTAAGGATAACTTATTAGATTGTTTAGTTGTGTGCAATCAACATTAATTATTTGAATACGGCTGAACGTTTGAACTTTCCGTAACCTCTTCAATTATGATGTAAATTGGATGATGGATTTATCTTTAGTACATGAGAGAAAAATGAATATTTTGTACAAAATTTCCCAAACCTGCTCCATTACAAATAGATTTACAAAGCTAAATTATTATTATATTGCATAATGTTAGGCGTTAACCCGATTTATTGTTTTAAAATTGCGTCTTAAGATATACAATACATGTTTCAAATCGTTTCAAGCATGTTAAGAATTTGTTTCCCATTACAAACTTCTCATTTCCTACACTGGAAGCATTCGCACTAATAGGATTAACGTGGAAGTTGAAAACCGTGAACTAATTTCATAATGTCACTAGAAACAAACCTCGAACGTGGAACTTGAGCATAAGGAGTGGGAGACAGCGCTATTGCCTTCTTGACAAAAAGTGTCAATAAATCGGAAATAAAATCACTTCCAGAGAGCAAACTTTGTTCAGTTGTGGCGAACTTTACCTTCCCCATTCAGTGGAGCTTTCAAAGGCAACGCAACCGCAACCGCCATCATCAAACCGTTCGGTTCTCCAACATGACATCGACAACACCGGAAGTTACCAATCACAAGAACCCAGCACTGGGTACGATGGTTGATATTTTCTAATGGTGTGTGTGTGCGTCGCTTCCACAAATGTGTCTGGTTGGAATGGGAAGATGGGAGAGGACCCTTCCCAACCACGACTCTCTACCCCACCCGAGCGAATTTTCCGATGACCGAAACGAATGTAATCAACGCTTGTAGAAGGAAATGTCAATGTTGGCGAAACATGAGGACGGAAAAAGCGGACACACAAAAACTTGTTCATCAACTTTATTTCGTCGAGCTATTTCCGTGCTCTTGGTGTAGGAGTTTTTCTACTTTCCTATCGGCATCCGTCGATGGTGACCCAGCTATTTGTTTGATGGATGAAAATTAGGTAGATTTGATATTGTTTTCTTGACACTGTACACGATCAAATTACAGTACCCGACGACAGATTGGCGTGTGCTTTGTCATGTGAGATTTTCAATTTCGATAACCTCAAAAAAAGAGATTATCTTTAACTTTGTTGCAATTGCTGAGCAGAGCAAACTTATGACATGAACTTATCTAAATAGGATTAAGATAGGAAATGCGGAGAATCGATACTAGGAAACCCGGAATGACGGATCTACGTCGGTCGGTGGAAAGTCTGTTGAATATGCACAAATATCTGAAACGATGAATAGCAAACAAGGCGAACACGAATGGGAAAAAATCACAGAATGCTACAATAAATAACAACCAAAGCTCTTTTCGGGCCTGATTTTTTAGATATTCCATCTCGACAACGGAGTCTTCATTTCACGGCCCAGCGGCTTTGTCCCCTTGTCGAACGTTCAATAGCATTTTTCTGCCCTTTCCGATAAAGCTTATCACACGGTTGCGTTAGTTTTCCGGACATCAAACTAACAATAGCTCCCGTCCCGCCCATTGCTCCCGTGCCATTGATGATCTTTTTGATGGCCAACGCCAATCCGTCGAAAAGACCACCGAGCCGTGGCACGAAGTAGAGGTACGAGTGGGATTTTCTCCAACACGCGAAATGGGAGACGTGAATGTTGTGTAAAAAAGGAAAATACTATCTTCTGTTTGGCCATTGGGTCACTCGCCTACACGCCTGAGGACATGTACAGTTGGGCTATCCGGAAGTGGCTTTTCATGTCGGACAATACAAAAGCGGCTGGAGAGGACACTCGCACGATAAAGAAATCGAACAACAACGAAAAAAAAACACTGTGTCTCCGCACGTGCTTCCGGTCGCTTTTGTTGATGAGCGAGAAAAAGTTAGTTCATCAACGAAACAAGAATGGAAAATCTTCACAGTGGGAACATCCCGTTTTTTTTATATGCGTCACAAATGTGATTTTGAAGTTCACAATCATTGAACGAATCGTTTTTCTGTTTCAAACACGCCAAAAAGTGCTCGAAAGTTTTCAACTGTTACCGATGAATGTGGAGTGTGTTTGGAGTGCTTGAATTAGCTGAACAACGCGCTACAATCGATTTTGTTGATTTAGTTTTTGTAATCGTTGCCAACAACATCACATTTATGAGTGGGAGATTTTTAAATTCTTAAACTAATTTTGCTAATCTGGGGTACTACACCGACTGAATTTATGCAAATGTCGTGAGTTGAAATACTTTTCATGTGAATATTTGCGCATAAAGTCACTTTAGTTGTGTAAAACCAGAATTTGGTAAGCGGATTATTTTACTAAAGAATAAATAAACGAAATAAATATATTGCATACTTCCGGGCGTTTACACTTCGGACAGAATTTTGGTCAAAAAGAGCAGCAAAATAAAACAAATCATAACACACATCATTGAATCCCTGAAATTGAAATTGAAGCAGAACAAAAGAAATCACTCAAACAAGCTTAAGCCAAACCTAGAATATAAATCAACGTCTTAATACTTCACTTAAACAATTTCACTCGCCCTATAATTGTTAAGCAGCCGATGTGTTATTGATTTTGATCCTGACACACCCGACAACAAGTTTTAAATAATCATTTTCTTCCCGCTACATTATGTGGGCGGAATGGAAAGTAGTTCGGACGGGTGCGGCAAGTAAGCACGGGACCCGGACCCGGGCTACTAACTAATGGAACGTCAATAAATCATACTTTTATCGTGCGAAAAACTCGAGAAGCGGTCTGGTAGTGCGATGCCTTGGGCTATCGCACCCGTAGTCCTTTCTATTGAATGCGCAACTTAAGGAATTCTGCGAATGTTGCGCTGCTGCTGCTTCGGCAAGTTTCAAATAACGAATAAATAAATTTCGTCACAAACGAGCTGGCGGGCAGCACAGTACGGATGGTACGATAGTGGGATGGAAAGATGAAGACGTTAGTCGAATGTTCGATTCATTGGACCGCACTTGAGTGGCGTAGAGGGTTGCCGCGAGCAGGGAAATAAATCCATCATAAGCCTTTCTGGAGGCAGAATATATCTTTTTTTTTTGCGTCCATTAAAGGAATAAAGTAAGAAAAGGGAAAGATTTCTGCTCTGGACCATCCCAGACCCGTTACCAAGGAATAGGAATATCTTGCGATTGTGCCTCTTTTCCCCGGAATGTTAACTAATAACAAACAGACAAACATACTTTAATATTTCCAGCAGCTAAACGCAGCATCCAAACGGCTATACCCACTCGACAAAGGAAATAACTTACGGTACGGAATAGTACCGGTTGTAGGAGGTTAGCGGCAACGTCTTTGTTACATACCCAAACAAACGGTTCAAATGAGGGTTGATGTTAGGTGTACCATGAATCTATAAAAAAGATGATGAATGAGCCATTGATGAATCTGCGTTGCTGTTATCAAAGCGAAAGCGAGATAGAATATGAAATAGCACAGAAAAGGTTCGCTCCCTCAAGAGACTATGCCTACGGAAGCGATCATAAATGAGCAGCAACCTTTCTACGGTTGCTCTGTCATGTTATGGTGTGTTCGCATTTACTACGTGTCTGGTACCATGGTAGGGTAGAAAGGTAGCAGAAAACCTGCAGAGACTCTCTGTTGGTAAGTGAAACCGAGCAGAAATTGAAACTGATTGAATCGAACGAAGAAATATGAATCGAAGCGCTGTAAAAAATGCAAACTGTTGGTGGCGTGTTGAGGGAGCTACATAAATTATATGAAACAAGTACAATTTAATTAGTAAAACAAAACGAAAAGAGTAAAGTCAAGAACTCATGGTGGTAAGCGTTTAAAACGACACACCATTCAACAGCCCGGCTAGCTCAGTCGGTAGAGCATGAGACTCTTAATCTCAGGGTCGTGGGTTCGAGCCCCACGTTGGGCGACAAAAGTGTAAATTATGTTTTTTTTTTAGTTTTTTTATGTATGACACAACGGTAAATGGTGATGTTTTTTTTATGTATCACCTGTACATGTTCCTCATTACAGAATGAAGATTATTCACTCTTAGTGTTCAGGTATGCAACAACTATTTGTGAACTATTTGGGATGGTTTATGGGGTGCTAGAAAACTGTATTGACACCTTCGAGTGACCTTCGAAGAAGATTCCAAAAGGCCTTCCAAAGGTGGTTGAGAACATACAACAAAAAGTTGCATACCTATAGGCGCACAAGATAGACATGTCAGTTTTTAATATCGCATTCCACCATTGGCCAAATTAGTTGGCTTTTGCATAAACCGTCCCCAAAAGACTCATCTTTCGCTAAACGCGATACGTACACATGACAGCGAATGTTTTGCTCCGTTCTGATAGACGTCGACATGTACCATCGGCGGTTGGATCATTAATAATGTGGACCAATGACGCGTGCCTTGGATTTGGGCTTAGTTACCCATCCTTAATGCTGAAAACGGTCTGAATGAATGATGCTCGATGACAGGCGACCATCAACATTTCTATTGTTTCGTCGCGGCATGTAACAAATTTGTGGCTTTCTGCCAGAGCCTTCACACTTCCCAAAGTTGTCCAATGTTTGACGGTGCAGAGAGGGCTGAAGGAAGGATGTACATGGGACTAACGCTTTTTCTCAATTGCCAGCTGACACACACTTATTGCAGGACGTTGGAGGGGGAAGGCTTTACTGGATGTCGAGATTGGAGTGTGGTTTGCCGTTATTTCCAGAAGCCACCGTCACCACATCGGTAATTGGATTCATTCGATCCCGATCCATCAATCAATCTATCGTCATCAATTTTGGCGACGATGGTTTTCAAGCGATTGCACTTTTGCCAAGCCCTCATTTCTTCGGATGAGTTCCTGGAAATTATGCTCGATGTTGAGTGGTTTTCGACGTTCAATTCGACGATTTTTCCGTTCCAAGACACCGTCTGCTGCTGAAGAGAATTTATTAAAAATCTTCGCTGGATGGTATCGCGAACTGCTTCTTGTTAGAATATTCTTACAAGATTACTTCTTCTTTTTCTTGTGTTTACACATTGAAAAATATTATAATTTAAAACATTTACTCATAAATATTGATATTCCTGAAAACCTCATTCCCAAACTGTAAGTTTCTCTAAGCCATTAGACCATAGGTCATTCCGATTAAGACCATGACATTGATAAATTAATTTTAAAAACCGCACTACAGACACTGCATACTTTTAGGCGTTCTAAGCAAAATCGGCCAACTCAAAAGCGAAAGACCGCATAAAATTGATCACTTTGGACTGGAGGAAAAAGAGCCATTCAGTGCTACCAGTTTCAAAAGCTCGATTGCGTTGATACGGCATTCTGGCAAAATTCACAGCAAGGTCGTGTATGCGCGTGCCGCAGCAATTAATTTCACACTTCATGCTGAGAGCAAAGGATGTCGCAGTCGCAAGCTCAGCCATAACCGAACCGAACAGCACACTGTCCCGGCACGAAATAGACGGCATAGATTTTGCATAGCCCACCGACATTCTGGGAAACCAACTTCCTATGAAAGAACTTTCGGATTTTGTGTCGATTGTCCGCTTGCCGAGTGTGCGATAACGGTTGCGGTAGCGCCATAAAACGCACTTATGGGCAGTAAATTTTTCCACCGACCACTCGGCCCGACCAATTTGTCGACAGCTGTTGCGCATGGTTACGGTTCGGTCGCATACATGGGGTTAGGTCGTACGAACTCTCCCAACCGCTCATCCGATGCATATTGGCAGTGCCAAACCTTTCCGGTATTACAACGCGCGCATACCATGTGTCGGAGGGCAGATTATCGGGGCTACTTGTTTTTCGTACTCTTGGCCAAACTTTTACTCCTAACTTTTATCCTTTTGCTTACGTGCGGAGGTGGCCCATGCTGGAACCTTATTAATAGGAACAAATCAGATGCTAAAAATAAATTCATTGTAGCATGCAGTGGCACATACGAGCTTTTATATCTTTTTAACGATAGTTTTCAATAAACTCCTAAAAGTACACAACATACATTAACAACATATTCCACAAAATTCTTACTAATAGCTTCTTTATCATTCCTAAACCAAACTGTATCCTGGGTACTAAAGCTACGAAACTGAGCAGGATATCGGTTGCCCAGATGTGCAGCAATAGTATGCAATTGTCGGGTAGGCGAAATTCTTACACACCCGGCTGGAGGGACCAACTTATGGTGCACGGAACTTTTACTGTCACAAAAAGGATTCGGCAGTAAGTGCAGCCCTTTTCTAAACCATAAGGCTAAGGCTAACGACAAACTTCTTGTTTCCGGTAGAAATTAACGAGAATAAACTGACGGTGGCTTCAGGGTTTTCGTCTTTTTCGTATTGCATCGGTATTCTTCCCATTCAGATTAAATTCATGCTCTGCATCCGGATTGCTGCTGGGCAACTTGCCGGATTCATGATCCTACACAGACATACTGTGCGAGAGTGTCCGGTTTAGAACTGGAGCTCTTAAATGGAATCTATGTGGTTACACTTCTATCGTCTATTCTGGGGTTTTAAAATTCTAGTTTCAATTCAACGCTTAAGCGTTTCAACCTAAGCAGCAAAATAAGTACATTTACTCCCCGCACACGACACACGAGGACTTCAGTTGCCGGAAATTCCGAGTGGAAAAATATCACTACAAGATGGTGCAGAAACAGAGAGTACCAAAGGAATGAACGTTGGTAACGAACATTACTCCCTTGCCGAAAGCAGATGATTGAATTCCTCCAGCACTGGAAGAGCATACCATTTACATAACAATAACCCGACAATCCACTAAAGCAGCCACGTTAAGAAGTGGTGTACAGTGAAGCGCTTTACTGGCTACTAGTATAGTATACTCCTTCCAGCACCCAAAATGTGCTAGGAGTGAACGGTGTACGGTAGTAAAATAGACAATCTTGTATTTCGAACCTTTAACCCTCCATTCCCGCCATCCCTGATCCCTTTGCTTTCATGCTCGAAAGAAGGAATTCAATGGGCAAAAATTACTACTCTCTTCAGCTCAATTTGAAGTGAAGATCCTGCTGCGCACCCATCAAAATCATTGCGGGTGCGGATGTGGGAGATATGCCATAAAACTCGCTCTCTCCGCCTACGGTGAACTTTTACCTTTTTCCCATGGATAGCAAACTAACGAACATTCTAACCGGTTGAGGCGGATGGGAAATGGAAGTTTTGTTACGCTGGCAGAAAGGAAAGCGTGAAACAGTGGCCAACCGTAATTGGTTTCTTTAAAGGTAGGGGATGGGAGTGCTACGTTCGCAAGACAACTCTCGAGTTTAACGAAACCGGACACGGTGGGAAGGGGAGTGAAATGTTCTAATTGATTGTGCCGGATACGGCGAAAGGAATGTTATGATTGTGTGTTGATTTGAATTCTTTGACCATTGATTTGAAACCTTTGATCGAGGCTATGAGACGAAAAAGGGAAAATAATTTGCGGGCATAGTTTTTGTAGCTTCAAACATGATCTTTTTTTTTTTGAAATTTACGCTCTTTCCATTTTTTTGATTTACTAATAAAACCAATGGAAATGAAAATACAGTGCGAATCTCACCATAGAGTGAATTTTTGTAATATAAAAAATAAAAACAATGCCATATTTTGAATGAAATTTGTTTTAATCGATATTAAAATTATGTTTCAAAATCATAGTTTTTTAACTGACCTCTCGTGTGATAGGATTTGACTTACATTGAATTACGATAATGCGTCAATAATCAATTCCCCGCCGACAAAATCTCTTCCCATTCATAACACGTTCGCATTGGTTAACCATAGCCACCCAGACAGGGTGGTTTGGGGAAATCCTGCACTATATCCCATATTATTCCACGAGTAATTGTATCTGCAGCCGTTGCTAATTAGTGGCAAACAAATTCTAGTACAACACATTTGGAGGGGTACATAAAACAGGATAGAAATGAGGGAATTATCATTGATCCGACAGCCATGTTTGCAGAACACGCTACTGCATTTTGTTTTGCCTGTCGGTCTCGTGGAACTCAGCACCCAGATATAATATAATGCACATCACCGTAGAGAACATTCATATATTACGTAACGCTAAAATGCGACTATTTTCGATACCTATTGTCCCAAAATGTAACGCTGAAAGGACCCCTCTTCTAGAAGTGATGTAACGATCTGGTCTACAATATCAAAATTAAAGCAAATAATAAAAAATAAAAGTATGGTTACTGTCGAGAGCCATTTTTGAGCCTATCACTATCTCTAATGAATATGTTTTCGTCGGTCTTAAAATCTATATGATTTTGATTATAATGAATTGCATGGTTTTTCAAGAAACAATTTCTTCCTATAGGTGCTTAAGATTTAAGAAGATGTTGTAAATAGGCTATTAAGCAATTTTAAGGCGATTGATAGCCAACAACTAAAAGGAAATGTCGCAAAAATATATTAATGGTTTCTTAAAAAAAGGAAAATAATATACCACAGGAGGTGGTAAAAAACTGAAAATTACCCGCATGAAAAAATAGGTAACAAACCTTTCCTCTATGTAACTACTTGTAACGCTACAAAAACTCTCTCCGTTACGTAGTAAAAGGATGTTCCTTTAGGTGCATCTGGGCATAGCGAGCTGATTTCGTTTTTGGAAAACAAATGCATTTCATGTGCAAACGTTGAAATTGCAATTAGCATCCTCATCGTGCTAGTGCAAACCTGAATTATAATAGAACCAGGATTGTGGAAGTGGCCGGAGGATAAGAGTATAGTATATCCCTGTTTTAAAATTTAATGATTACCGGCATTTCAATTCCAAGAATGAACTCCATATATCTAAGATTAAACGTAACGTTTCGTAACATAAATCCGGATAACGAAGAACAAGATTCTTCGGTAGCTACCACAATGGAAAGAATGAGAGAATGGCGAAACAATAATAAAATATAAAATTGAATCGAATTCGATCAAAAACTCACCAACAGAGTTCAAGGTACAAACCAGAGGTAATCAAAATTCGAAACTCGCAATACGCTCGGGAACGGACAAAAGTTCTATTTCACTTGCGGTCTGGAATCAGTACAGCGGCCACCATGGTAGGAAATTCCTCCAACCCCATCTGGAACACTCGATTTCCAAATAGAAATTGTTAAATGATCTCAAAACCAGATGGCACACATCGGAGACCCTGCCACCGTCCAAACGGTGGAAGCGGAAGAAAAACTATCCCTGAAATGTAGGGTAAATGTAGGAAAATTCTCATCAAAAGTTATTCGACGCAAAATGGCGGTATTTCTGGTCCACACTGGTTGGTTTTCCTTTTTTTTGCCTCGCCACAGTCTGCATCTGCGATGTGCTCTGCAACAGCTAACATTTTTTTCTGTGAGTGTGTAAGCCATCGAATTTTATCACTCGTCCAAACGATGGCCACCGAGTTGGCTTAATGTTCAACTACTTTCCTGTACTGAAGGATTCCTTTGCTAGAAAATTAGAGTACAGTGTGTACTGAAAATGGGTTACAATAGTTAGTAACAATAGTTACAAAAGAGTATGGTTTCAAAAGAAATCATTCGAAAAACTAATTACGGCAAAAAAAAACAAAACTCTAACGACCTTTACTGTTCCGCTGAACCATGCGTGTTGATAAAAGTTGATACCCACTGTGCTCAAAAACCGTTTGCGTTGAGAATCGATAACACTACAAAACTAAATGGCCACTGCAGACTGATTGGGGATCCGTACCATTTAGCTTTATTCTAGTGTTTCGTTTCTGTATTTTTTTTCTTGTGTTGCGTTACTTCTCTAGCCTTCAACAGCACTCTATAAACTGCGCCTCCGGTTGATTGGTGAAATGTACGGCAATTGTAGCGATCGAAATTGTTCTCCAATTCAGGTTTTTGTGTTCCCGTTTTTTTGTTGGTTCGCGTACCATTCCAACGTTACGGTTCGTTCCCAATCCTCCGTCCGATAATTGATAGCAAGCTGAGTAATAGAGCAACGACGAATCCGAATTGCCGTTG
Organism: Anopheles minimus; assembly: GCA_000349025.1. Lineage (NCBI taxonomy): Eukaryota > Metazoa > Arthropoda > Insecta > Diptera > Culicidae > Anopheles > Anopheles minimus. Next base: position 8,539,561 of record KB664266.1, read on the forward strand.
CCATGGTCTATAAATGGCTTTTGCAACATTTTGCCTTTTTGCCTTACTGCGAGAAGCGAGAGCTAATGGGATTCTCGGGCAGTCGAAAGCGTTCCACGCGCCTGGAGGCAAAGATTAACGATTTAAAGCGGCTGCATCCGAAGTCGGTAGTATTTTATATTGTCGAACAGAAGCTTACCGGTGCCACGACATTGTTGATTAAATTCAATATCACTTACGGCCATACATTCGAAGGGAGATACGGGGAAAAGAGTACTGGTGCGACGTGAAGAATCATGCCATTTTGCGTCACGGAAATCACGGAGTTTACACGTCAAATGACGTTTGACGTCAAAGGTAAGATATTGCTTAGTGACGATTGAATTAGGAACAGATTTTGGCTGTATCTGATCTGGTCTTGCGATGTTTATAAAATAAATTGTTTTGATGGTGGAAATTTCCGAAGAAAAAACATTTCATTTAGGAATACAGCTACGTTTCGATAAAGTGAAAATGATTAATTACATGCAATTTGCATAACTTTAGGAGATTTGTCAAGTTGAATAGCCTAGTTACTAAGCTTTAGCCCACGCAGTTAGTAAAAAATAGCAGCCTTTTAGGATATTTTTAAATGGAGCATAACTAGTACATCATTTCAAGCCAAATTATGCATTCATGCATGATCAAATATGTTTTTTGTTTTGATTCATACTAGAAATTCTTTTTTTACCGAGCGTAACATAATTTGATTTGACTGAGAAATTTGTCAATGAGACTATTACATTTTTTTATTACAAGCGGAAGTTCGCTTTTAAACCACATTTCAATTACATGCAACTGCTTTTCCGTTACATAGACAACGTTACTTTTTTTTCTATGTTTTATATGGGGCAACATCACGTTGAAGAGAACATCAGCGTTCCGTCGAATGGTCAGCGTTGTGGCACACGTCATAAAAAGACGGTTAAAATTGAGCATTCCATTTCTCTCCACAACAGTGATTTTTTTATTCGTTGTGTTCCCAAAGGCCAAAAAAATCGCACCCAAAGCAATCTTTTCGCTGTTTGCTTCGCGTGAAAACGATATTTAAATGCAAACAGCAACACCTCTTCCATTGCCGTTCCTTAACGAGATGCCCGAATCGTTTACGATGGCGATCACTACCCCGGTGGAGAACACGATGACGATGATGGTGATGACGATGGTTAAAGCAACAAACAAAAACAGAAACCAGTATACTTTCGGGCAACTCTGTGCGGATGTTTGTCAGTCACAAAAAAAATACTCAAAGTTAGATTTCGTGGAATCGAAAATGATTGGATGGCGTTGAAAAAAAAATTATCTTCACTGTCTTTAGAAGACGATCGGGGTAGCATCTCACGAAGGACACCTTGAAATATTGTTCATTCTAAAGAGTGAAAAAAAAACGGATTTGACACAAAAATGTGGACATTTTCGGATAGTTTCATTTCATTGCAACAGCATGGCGCCGAGACGAATCCTTTGGGCAAGGTAAAAATGGTACGATTCACACAAAACACACAGGCCGCTGAGAACGAAATCATCAAAGCACTGCAGTTGTCGAATGCGCTTTTTTGGCCGCGGGATATCGACAGAAGACGTGCAGAAGATCTCTGCCTCGGTCGGTCGGAGGATGAAAAATAATACACTACACTAGTGGCTAGCAGTGTGCCTGCAGCCAGACGCCGACAGTCTATCGAATCGAATCTAGGTGCACAGTATCGCCACCGTGCCAAAGATCGGGTACGATTGTGCCGAAATTTTTGCAGCAGCTTCGGAAGATGGCAGTGCATGCGGCAACACCGTAAGCCGGCAGTTTTTCTTCCATCGTCAATAACAAACGCCATCGTTACGTGTATAGCGACACTTGTTCATTCAGCCGATTTGATTGCAGCAGTGCAAAAAGCAGCATGCTGGGAATGTCTTATTTCTTCTCTTTTTTGTCTCGGACGGTTGGAGCTATTTTATTTGCGTTAGAAATGGTGCTTTTATGAGGTGTTGCTTATATCTGCATGATAAACAGAACTGTGTCCAATTTCACAGCTATTTCAGATTCTCTATGGGTTCTTCTAAGGTAGACATCAAACAGGTAAAGCATCACATGAAGGTTTGTGTAATTATTTATTGTATTAACAAATAAATAAATAAATAAAGTTTTGAATGCCGCTGTTGTGAATAAAAAAACAGCTTTGTTCAAAATAAGTCGCCTTAAAGTATGCAATCTGTATAGCAAAATGAGGATGTTTGCAGCCTAGGACCACCTTACAGCTAAAAACGTATATCCCAGATTTTAACGTTTTTATTAAGAATAATGTGTTTCCACATTATTTATACTTTTCTTTACACCCACTTGCAGTGTAAAAACGATTACATAAATTAATGAGATTTATAAAATTGATTTACTTCTCCCATGGAGAAAACACAGCTCGGTGCATGTTCTATCCATCATAATAAAATGGTGAAAAGCATCCATCTCTGAAGCAACACAGACGAACACGGCACAAAAAGCTTCACCCCGACGATGTCACAGACCTCTCGACACAGCAATGGCCCATCAAAACAACGATGACAGGATTCTATCCCACCATCTACACTCGAGCATCCCTTTTTTTTCGAGCATGGTGTGTGAACTACCACATGCACCGAGCTCACCAAGGAATTATGGTTTTGCTGTGCTGTCGGCCCGTTTGGTCGTGTATGCGTGTGGTTGCGAGCAACAGTTTGCACTAATCGTCCTTACCCCTCACACCTGTACCATATCCCGATGGACAACATGGACCCGCAAGGGACTTCATTTGCCGCTCCGTTTGCCATTTCGCGTTAGTTTGTCGGGTCATCATCATCATCATCTGCCGTGGACAGTGAGGTAGGGTAAAAACACAGTGGGCCACAACATCGCGCGGAGAGTGAGCGACTCAAATAAATCATTCTCCAGTGGGGATGTGTCAGGGCATGTCGAGTATTTTGGTCTCTGCTCATACCAACCTCTTCGGCTTAACACGGTTTTGTAGTATGGAGTGGGTATGGACGAAGAAAGATTGAGGTTAAAATTCTACATTTTCCTACCCATTTCCTTCCGTTTTGTCTGGGTAGAAAAAGCACTATTTTCAGGATATCCTTGAACTTCGAGGCACCCTAAATACCATACCCTCAACACCCAACACGCACACACACGTAGAAACCAGAGCTTCCGACCGTTATAATTAGTGCTTTGCGTTTTGTGCTTTACTTGCTTTAACACGTCGCTCGACTCGTTTTATGCATGCACGATCAGAATTGGCACCTAAAACTATCCCCAACAAATAACCAGGTAAAAACGCACATGAGTGTGTTTATGTATTTTGTTGTATGGAAAATCGCGTTCCCATGGAGCGTGAACTACACTCACGCTAGAAAGCAATACGTGTATAATAAATAAATTGAGCACAGTTTTCCCATTATTGACCTTTTCAGGAAAAATCACAACGAGCAAAAGAAAGGTTAAAGTGCTCTTATGAATATTCAAACAACAAGCACTGGAATGAAATGAAACAAGGCGAGGGCCAAGGTATGGTAGTATTACGGGAGAAAGCTAACTCACAGCCGGTAGTGAGGCTGACATAAAATTTATCGTGACCCTTCCGGGCAATACGAGACGATGCACACGAGAAGGGGGTTTTCTCGTAAACAGTGGGGAAAAACAATACCAGACCAACCGGATGGAGTAATGAGAAAAAGTTTTACTTACTTCTTCCGGCAACGTGTAAATTTATGTACGCAATATATGATAATTTTAGGAATGGAAATATATTCATACCGGGCATTGTATGTTAAGCCGGCTGTATAAATGGGTTTAGACAAAAGAGACGTATGTGTTTTCTCAAAAATGGAAAATGAATTTAAATTTTAATCCTCAGAAAACACTGCGATATGCACAATAAATTACAACATTTGCATACGTTTGAAAAAAAGGGATGATATAATAAGCAGCAAATTGGATTAAAAACATGCAGGTATTGAGCTAAATATAGATTAGGACTGATACCATTCCATAATATTTCAAATGAAATATTCAGGGATTCTAAGTAAATTTCAGTTAAAAAAGGAAAGCAAAATTTTCTGGAGCATAAATATAATCACGTGTGTACTCTTGTTTAACGATAGCACTTTGCGATTATTTTATTTATCTAAAATACAAAAAGCAAGTTTGCAAATAACAATTGTCTCCCTGGCCAACACAGACACACTCACACACACGCACAAGGAACGACGACAAACGATCACCCATGTAGCTGAAAAACCACGCAAACAGTGTACAGAAGGCTCATGTATTGTGCCCCTTTTACAAACATTTGCAATGATAACGACATAAACGAGCCCATTATAAATTTATAAGTATCCTCCATTTTTTTTTCAGCACGGTTCTGCTGTTTGAGAACCGTTTGTCTCACGAAGGCGCTGAATACTTCCTTCCCAACCGTAAGACAAAAGGAAAGAACAGATAGAAACTAATGCACGGGAAGGTTGGGCTTCTCCGCGGCAAAGAACAATAGCGCACTCCGCACCGGGTAAAGTTCAATTACCTTTTCTCGGCATGGTTCAGTGCTTTGCTTGCCACACCGTCTGCTATCGCTTAACGTTTTTGGGGCCGCGCTTTGTTTGCTCGTTTATGCAAAATGATAGTACAGAGCGGCAAACTCTCTCTTTGCAGGCTTTTTGTTTTGCTTTGTTTTCGTCTCTTGTTGCTCTGTGCAAGCAACGTGAAAATGCAGCGCACGGTACAGTGTGTCCTGCCGTGTATGAAGCATATCTTTCATGGCCAATTTGTGCATTATTTTACACCCCCATCGCGACCAGCTGCCTTCTTGTGGTTCGCCTTTCTGGTTGGCTTTTGGCGGGTCACTGTTATGTTTGGTGCGCTCTTGATGCATGCGCTAGGGTTTCTGCCCGGCTAGCATAAGAAAATGGCTGACAAGCGGAATAAGTTGATTTATGCACCTAGCAAGCTCTTATGGCGTTTGCGATATGGATAAAGTAATTGAAGCTGGATTCTTAGGAACTTTCTTTACATGTATGATATGGAGGCTTGGGAAAGTATTTGAAACTAGAAAATGGCACAGTTCTTCAAAATGTCGTAAACAATAAGTGATAAAAAGTAGTAATATTCTTAAATTAAATGATTGAAGACTTGTTAAGCTTTGAACAATTAAATGTACATCACAAACCTATATAATGATATGGACATGATTAATTTTCATTAACAAAATTTCCATTTTCATAATAAAATGTTTTCACGTAATAAAATTCAAATCTTTATAAAAACATATTTAGTGAGAGATATATTCGTCATGAAATGGAGGCGCCTGGTGTTTTATAACGCATAACAAAATGTTCATTTTCTAGAGCATCGTTTCTCTAGCACACATCTGTTAGCATTCAAGCCCGCTTAAAAAAAAAAACAAACAAAAAAGCATTGCCCTTTTCCGACACTCCGACACGAAACTTTGTAAACCCTCGGTGTATACGAGGGCCGGTAGAGTAAATCATTCTCACTTCTGGTTTGGTTTTGTTTTGCTTCACAATTAACCAATTCCCGTTTGAATCAAAGCGCACGATTTGCACGAAACACGAAGCTTACCTCAGTTGTAAACGCCAACGGAATCAGGGGTTGAAGGTTAGTGGCACCAGCACACAATGACACGCGAATTGTGTACACTACATTGTAGGGATCAAATTCCCTAGACGCAGCTCAACACAATGCAAGCCTGTATTTTTTGTACAAGCAAAATAGTGTGGATAATGCGTGAATAAAACACTGTTTTTTTGTGCGCTCATGCTTTTATGCTTTTGTTCTTGAAGCCCCCATTTTGTTGTGCTGTTGTACTTGAAGTTTGTCTGTATGGTGGTTCGTTGGGTTTGGAGTCAAATGCTTGGAAAGTTAGCCTTTAGATCACGGGCCGGCGGGCAAAGTGAATGCAACCACGTTTTACCCATGACATAAAAAAAAAAACAAAACAATGGATGGGGTGTGGCAAGTGAAATATGAAACGTAAAGGTAGAGGAAGAAGAACATTTTACGTTGGCCACATATGTTTCAGCACTTTGCTGTCGTGTGAAGAGTTATAAAGGGAAAAAAGAATACATTCACTAGCTATCCAACTGACCTTTAAATTCCCCGTGCTTTCTATCGTTTGTCGTAAAGTTTTTTTTCTCTGTAGTGAAAAGAATTGTGATGAAAAGGGTTGACATTGTGACATTCTTTATTATTATCTCTCGCTGGAGGGAATACTGGGAACCATACAATGCAATCAAAAAGCTCCAAGCACAATAGAAGCAACTGGAGAAGAACAGTTTTAACTGAGAAAAATGATAACTTTTATAGAAGTAGAATAGTATAACAATATTTGCATTTGAAATAAACGAAAAATTTAATATTTAAATGTGCTCTTTTGCAGGAAACGAAATCCTTGATTTACTTCAAATATAGCTCCCATCCCTTCCTATCACAGCCTCGATGGCAGCATCCTTTGCCCTTTTTACTTCAACAATAATGCCCACTCATTTACGACACTGGGCTAACAAATGGTACGACCGTATACTGAAATAACACATTTGCTTCTACAAGCACAAACACGAAGTAGGATGCGATAAAATAGGTACAAATAGCTATAACCGGATGATGTCCGTTGTCGAGAAGATCGTCCGCTGCACCAGCCGAACACTAACCAGTTTAACAGGGTGTTTTTCTCAGGCAGCATCAATGCTACTAAATGGAAGCAAAATGTTGTCCATCCTAGGGTTACAGTAGCCTACAGAAAAAGTAAAAGAGCACTAAAACACAGAGGCATGGACAACAAAGCGGACATTAACGGACACTTCAGGTTGACTGGGCTGGTTGCATTCGTGGTCTATCCGTTGCAATACCAGCGCGAAACAGCAGCAGCAATTGCTCAACAAGAAAAGCAAAATAATCACCAATTCTATCGCTTCTGGAATTAGACCGTACACCATTGGACACGTGGACTTTCTGGAACACCTCCCATAGCAAGCGAAAGCGAAAATCGTTCAGGTTGAAAGTTATGTTAATCCGATGTAAAAGTTACGGTTATTGTTCCACCATTCACCATACTATCGGTGGAATCGATCTGTCCAAAAAGGTCACTGAGAAGCATTATGACCGGCGTTAACCGTGTTCGATCGATAGGGAAAAATCCAACCAGCACACAAAGGACCTGAGGTGGATCTGAGATGAACTATACCGCGTACTGTTGTGGGACAAGTTGGTCATTTGAACCATGGTCACGAATTGTAAATAATCTACAGTAAACCTGAGATTGAGGTGGAATTCGACGTGCGACTGTATCGATGATGGATGATCGAAAAACCGGAAATATCAGGGAAAGCGCATAAAGTTTGGGAAAGGGACATTTTGGATAAAGAGCACCATTTTTTTAAAATAATCCCTCTACTGGATACTCTAAGTCAGTCAGTTTTATCAGAAAATAATACGAGATTTACAAAAGATGATGAAGATTTGGGTCCTTGCAAGGATTAATAATGGATAACAATTAATCCGGAATACTTGGGTAAACGGGCTAGTATTACTCTCCAACATCACGATTAAAATGGAATTATTATTAAATTTATCATCTTTTCCAAAAACTGCCTTCTGGCCAACTATAGAAAATCGCGTCAGACGTGAGAGTAACGCATTTATATAATTTAACACAACTTGACATTTCGTGACTCGTTCTTAGGACACGAATATATTGCCTTATAAGAGTCTCTTAACACCAAAACCTAAAAACATAACATCCAGATCCCTCTATTTTCCAAGAAAAAACTTCTCTAAAAGTTGTCACAACACTAAACGAATAGCAAGTGATGCCAACGTTTTGCGGAGACGTCACGCAAATGTCGTACACACAGGCAGAGGTGGTTTTAAACGTTGTCTAACTAGTAGCTTTTAATTAAACGCTCACGTCATTCGGTTTCACGCGAAACAGTATCGATTTTTAACCTGTTTCATGCGCACACAGTTTGATAAGTAATGCGTCAGCGGGAGGGTCCGATTCGTACATGCTCTTTGGAAGTTGATGAACACGTGAGATCCAATCGATGATTAGGGGCCAACTTGAGTCACCGTTTTTGTGCACCGCAAGTTACAATGGATGCGTCGAGACCACCGCCGTGGCCGGAAATTGGCTGTTGTTTGAATTATGAACTGCACTGTCTGCATTATGCACGCGTTGCGCTATAGTGCGGGCCAGGATATGGCATGCTTCACATTGCACACATGGACACACATACTCCACGCAAACTGGCCGTATCCTATCGTACATTTATCGATCCGTGCCAGGCAACTTTGCTATGCTCGTCGATAACATGTGTGTGTTTAAAGGCACATCCGCATCTAGCGTCCGGTTGTTCTTTTCCGTGAAACATCAGTCAGCTACGTACGGAGGTGTAGATAATAGTCCTCTGGAGGTCACCCATTTTCAGAGCGTCGGGCTACAAGAGAAAACCGTGTGGTTAGGTTGCGAGTTCAAACACGTTTCGCTTTTTCGGTTGGCACAGTGAGATTTTATCAATACTATTTATGGACATTTTCGTTATGTGAATTGACGAAATTAATTTTCTGCTTATGGCAAAAATCTCCCTAAATTCTTGTATTATAAATATTCTACTATTTCTATCTCTTTTTTATAATTATATTACTATTCTACTATAAGTCTTTTTTATAGAAATAATGTCATAAATTGCATACTTTAAACGGTTTTTTTTACCTGAATTTATGCAAAACTTTTTTTATAAAAAAAATACAATTTAATTCGTTCAGAAACTTGATTTAGTCCCAATGTCCTTGCTTAGCGTGCACTAGCATGTAAAATGGAAAAAGAGACAACCAAAAGTGTGTTTTCGGATGAGTGCTCAACAATGTTGCCCTGTTGCATCAGAGTAACAATTTGATTCAATCACGACCTTACACTTTTGACATAGCAGCAGCCAAAGCACAACCCATCATCGACGCCCACCACCACTAGATCATGTTCAATCACGGTGACGGTGACGAAAGTGATGGCCGTCATCCTTCGCTGAAGGATTCGCTTGCATCGATGTTTGCCAAATTTTACAACCCAAAAACCACATCCGTTCCGGTTAAAGCTCTTAGCTCCCGGGAATGGGGCCAGTAGCTAAGCTTTCCTCTGGGTCACCCGAAACAATGGCACATAATTGATCATTTCCCTCGATAAAGATGGTGGAATGTGAGCGAATTATTCCCCGCCCGGAACGGGATCGATCGGTGCGCACCCTTTGTGGGATGAAATTCCCGAACCAATGCCACGCTCTGTAGCGGTTGGAAACGATTTAATTAAACAAGGACTTTTCTCTCCACCATTTCTACGTCCCGCGCACACACACATCTTTGCAAGGACAAACATGGTTTGACCCTTCGCAGCGAACACTTCATCACGATTTGCGATTAGAGCATGCAATTTGCGAACAACTGCGAACCGGCCGGCCGGACAGCAGTATATGGGCGGTAAGGATTTATGATGAAAAATAAGCCACCACGTGTTGCGAACGGTTGGGTTGGGTGAGATTTATTGTACGGCGCAAAACGCCAGCGAATAAATTGTGTGACCAATTACTGGAAAAGCTTCGTCCGGTGGGTTCCATTCTAAATGCCTCACAGCGGAACACACGCAGCCACCTCCAGGGTTCACCAGGGCTTTCCACAACAATGGTCCATTATGGAGCATGGTGTGTGTATGTGTGTGTTGAGTATGTAACGTGCGATTAAATCGCTTTTAATCATGCACTCACCCTCTGCAAAAGGTTTTCCTTATCGCGAAACGTCACCATATGAAAAGCGTCACATACCTCCTGCACGATTGTGCGCTTTCGCCTAGAATTTCTTTTGTGTGCCAGTGTGTACCGAATAAAGTGCCGTCCGGAGAAGAAAATTTATGACACTTTCAGGGAATTAAACACCATCCGGTTAGTGGTGGGATGAAGTAAACATCGGCACCGGAACAGCATCTGGAAAATAGCAGGCCGGGGATAATACTACAACTACCGCTACTACTTCCCGTTTCGATGTGCGATCATCATTTCGCGACATTTCCGAACAACCGTTTGGGCCCGGAATGCCTTGCTTTCTGCTTCATAAATCAACGAGGCTAATTTCGAGCAGCGCACTCACTGCTGTTAATTTATAATTAAATCATTACTCATGGTACTCCACTTACGGTCCGGGCACCGGGGCAGATAACCGGCTTCGTCCGTTCGAAACTGTTCCACTTTTCCCGCTGCGCACTTCAAAAACTCTAGAAAAAGAACCAAACAAGGGTAAACGATTTCGGTTTAAACCGTTGATGAAAAATGAAAACGATCATGTTTATCCAATCGCTGTTCTTCTTGTCGTCGCTTGCTGAGGGGTATGTTTATGTTTTCGACCGTAATCATCCCCTAGCGGCCCTTTTATTCGTAACGCGAATGATAGCGTACTGGTTGGAATATTTTAATCTTCTACCCTTCGTGTGATGGAGACAAAAGCCATTCAGCAAGAGGTTGATGTAGTGGACATGTGATGGTGCAATTTAAACCCCAATAGAGAGCAATCGGGTTGCGGCGGCGCTCTGGGAGTTTAAATAATTCCCAAAGCGGAACTGAAGATGTGCCGAGGCGAATGATAAATCGAAATGGCTCTTATGACTTGATGTCCTGTGTCGGTGGGCGACAAACTCATCTGTCACGCTTTGTCGTCATTGTTGGTAAGCCAGTGTCGCTAGCTAGTGAGAATCCGTGAACGTATGAAGGTCAAGTGACAATAAAATTGCACTAAAATTTGCGAAGAGCAAGAACTTTATACCCCAATTTTGCAATACAATTTTGTTTGTATACCCAGCTGCGGAATTGTGTATTGTATTGACGGGAGTGATTATTGAAACAAACGCATATATTGCTGAAGTAAATGAATCATAATTGATTAATGGAACGTGTATTACTACCAAACATAAAAATGACCGCAGCACGTTGGTAACTGTTGTTTTCTCTTGAGCGTGTTTTTAACAAATTTTTAATTAAAAACGCAGCAATCATTTCATACGAGGGACATTTAAAATTGATTTTATTCAATTTGTCCCTTGCGAGTAGTGGGGAAGCGCAAACATAAAACGGCCAAAATGACCACGAACGATTTTACGTACAATCTTTTTTGATGATATCGGAAATGATGATATGTAGTAAATATTTTAATCGATTTATTTCGAAGCTGGATTGTATCTCTTCAATATTAAACCAATACATTTCATCCCCTTACAACACCCCGTACCCGGTACGGACTGTTACGGCAAAATGTAACCATAAATGTGGTTGTTTTTGTTTGAGTTAGTCGGCTTTATAGTGGTCGATATAAATATATTATGGTTAGATGGCATTTTTCGAGCGCTGCTGAGTTTACCAATATCCTGGAAAATGTGATTTTCAACCTCAACAATTACAGCCGGCTACAAAATTGAATCAACAGATACCGTACGTTGAAACGAATCGGAAATAGTGTGAAATCGATTCTGCGAATGACAACAGGCAATCAAAAGCTATTGATAACAGTGCGGGTGGCACTTTTTTATGACGATAATATTTCTCTGTCCAATAACCATAAATAAATCCATGATAAATCTGAGTCGATCAGGTATCGAATATTTTTATTTTATTTACCTTCACCAAAGTAAAGGAAAACTGGTCGCTGTATTATAAAAAAATGAAAAAAGTAATAAGCATATGTTCGAAATCTGGCGCTTTATAAGGAATGCTAATTTAATTACCTCATGAATTCACTGCATTGTAAATTTATCAGGAAGGAATCAACAATAAAACCCCCATCGTGGATGAAATACCAAAAGAAAACAAAGAAATTCATCCATTTTTGTTTCTTTTGGAATGACGATTGAAAAAATGAAAAAGAAACAAAAGCAAACCCAACACAACAGGCCGCTGTTACGAGGATGGTCGAAGTGAAAATTATTTGATTTTCTTCGTCTCGCTTTCATCAATTGCATTACCGTCCAGGGATGGTAAATTACGGTCCAGTGAGTTTTATTGGTGACATAGCACCGTTTGCTTTTCAGCACCGTGACACCAAACAGAACAACGTGAAATTGGCGAGCTAGCATAAAAAAAAGCTGGTTGGTTGTTAATTTTGTTATTATCATCCGGCAGCTGGTTTTGCACGCTGTTGCGTTCGTTGTGTTTTTTTTTCTTTATTACCTTTTGAAAGGGAACACAGAACAACCAAACCATGGTGATGTAATTGCAAACGAATGGGTAAACTAGTAGTTTCCACAACAAAGAAGAGAGAGAGAGAGAGAAAAAGTAAAACATATGCTAGCAATAAAACGTGTCTCATTTTCTTTTTTTCTCTTCCTACCCACCGTAAACTACTGGGCGTCTCCATCACGAGGAGTAAATTTTCCCCCTTCGGAAAAAAACATGATAAATAAATAGTACAAACACTTACCGGTGGAGTAAAAAAATGTATATCAATCACACGCTGCGGACAATATGTGCCTGATGTATGTTGCACACGGTGGCTGGACAGGGAACACACGATAGACCTGTTAAAGAAAATCGTAATAAAAGAAAAATCAATAAACAAGATCAATACAGGACGAACATGACGGGACGACTATATGATGACACACTGATGACGCGATTAAACGTACACCCATCGGCCTTTACTTGTTCCCACCTTGCATTCCTTCTCTCATTTCCGCACTCTATCATTTCCACTCTAAGACACAAAAAAACACACACACACACCAACTCACTCCCGGAACAGATGTAAATATTTAATCAACCGATAAAGGCAACCATGCCAGCCATGGTCATCATACAGTAGTGTGGTTTGGAAAAATCTGTGACAATCCATGCGCCTCCGGGCACAGTGGGATAGAATGCAATGAGGGACATTCTTCAACACTTACCCACTATCTTATGGTATTAAGGAAGGAACAATATAAAAACAGGTGTGCCCTTTTCTCACCATTTGCTCGACACTTGACCGCATGGAAGACCGAATCGAAATGAGGAAAAAACAACAACACCGAGGTTATGCGGACACACAAAAGTCCATGGTGGCAAAGTTGTCTTGCTCTACCCTCCCGGGCGAAGCTCTAAATGCTGATCATGATGATGTTCTTTCCAATCCGCCCTGTAAGTGTGTGGCTAAATATAGCCATCAAATGGATGGTTATTGGATACCGGTTGAGTCGTGTAACGAACGCTGCCTCACCTAGGGCACCCTACATTTGCAGCGTCGAAGGAAGTGCCATACCCGAAATGGAAGAAAAAAGGACACGGTTCGCTCCATGCAATCCCCACCGGGATACATCGCGCGGTGAGAAGATGTGCATTTTATTTCGGTTTGTTTGAGTTGTTTTTTTTTCTTCCTTGGAGCTTCCGTTTGCTTCCGTTGCGGGCGGTTAGGTGTTTCGTTTATGAGGATATCTGGGATTTTCCACCTCATCCAAGTGTTGCAGGCCGCTGGAATGATTCTACCAGCGATGTTGATTCTGTTCATTTGCATCTACACACACCCGAAAAAGGTGTTTCTTTGTTGGGAGCGTTCCCAACCTGTTAGTGGTTTAACTTTTTTTTGACTCCCCAACATTTAAGCTATTTTGTATCCAGCAATTCGGACAGTATCATCATTAAAATGGGCGGTTTGGGAGAAAACGCATGCAGTAACAATAATCCCTTCACGTCATTACAACGGCTTTAGCATTTTCGGGTGCCTGCATTGGTTGACGTTTGGAATTCGTCCAAAAACAAACACTCCCGATAATAGAACGGGCGCATTCCCAAAAACCCCAAGTGGACAAACGCGAACTCGCGAAACTGGACTTTGTAGACATTAAATCACTTCCGTTTGTTTCTCCCCATTCGCCCGATTCCCATCATCAGGGAAAATGGAAAATGTTTGGGGTTGGGATTATACTTCAATCCAATTTACGTGCATTATCGGACCAACAGCTTCTATGTGCCAAAATGTACCACACACCATTTGACCGCGTGTAGTGGTGAGCGTTCTGCAAAACCTGAGTTCTCGAGTAGTGGTTTCACTTAATGAGGTTTTTCTATCGAACGGGGTTATACAATTGCGGACATGCTAGGCGGGCCGTGCGCGTGTGTTGATTATGATTTTGTTTGCTTATAATAGTTGTTTTCCTACCACAACTTTTAATTAACGCTGATTGAGAACGGAGCGATTGACCGCTTCGTACCACTAATGGGAGGGAATGGTTTTGTTTTATTCACACATTTTTTGTTGTTAAAAGTTCGTGAAACTATAAAACTGGATGATGGTGCAATAAATCACACTTTATTCGTTCAATAATGAATATTAATGAATGGTAGCACCTGTAGTTGATAACACGATAAATGGTCAGCAAACAGAGGAACAAACGATTGGTGCAAATTATTAAAATAAGGCATTTATATGGTGTTTAAAGTTTTACAAACATTCTGATGATGAATTTAAGTGTTCTTACTTTGAACAGAACATAAATGACATTAAAATATCATAGTTTAAATAATATTGTTGGCCATTTTAATTTCTGAACCACTGAAGTTATGCAATAATATATTTTTTAAATTGAAGGTAAGCAAACGTGCGAAGTTCCTTTTCGGCGAAACTTTTTTCAACATACCACTCAGAACCACAACATTCTGCTGTAATTGATATCATTAAATCTAATTACCTAGGCTCCAGTTTATCATACTGAGCAGGAAAAGGAGCCCACTGTAATAACGTCGAGTGACAAGTAGTAATCGTTAACGATCGCGATTCTTACATACAAGAGAGGAAGAGACGAAGCGAGAGATAGACAGAGGTAAAACAGCAAGAGACAATATTATTCACTTTAAGGTACTTAGCATAAGAGATCCTTAAATCCGGCATTCCTCAACTATTTGACGATTCTACTCAAATGACACCTTATATTCGACTTAACGTGTTTATATTGTATTCCTTTTTCTTTGCGAGCTCTGTTCACAGTCCACAGTGGAAAATACGCAAACGATGATGCACGCCAGTATCACCGTGCTGGGCTAGCTTTACGATGCAACTTATACGATCTAGCCCATCATCTTCATGCCGAGTCCTGCACGGGGAAACCGAGGTCTTCTGCAACAGATTGCAATCAACACAAGCGTATTGCTGCTGCTGTTGCTGCTTGCTACCACTCACTGCTGCCGCTTATGGAAAATTGATTTTCCACGTTGCCAACAGGCAACATTCGGCACGACATGCAAGATCCGGAGACGCTCTTACGTGGCCAGCTTACCACAATAATCAAATCCCAGGCAAACCCACTTCCGTTGCATTTGCTGTTGCTGCCTTCTAGGGGCACAAGGCCACCCCATAGGGCTCCTGGGATTGTTTTGTTCTTCGTTATGCTGTGGTTGAGGGGTTAAGCAGTTGTATCTCTCAGTGGCGGTATAGAAAAATCGATTCTACAACCTTAAATCCAATCCTTTTCTTTTGCCCCTTGCTCCTTCCACGATCCACGATTTTCGTCCTTCATCACCCATCAACGGACCCATCCACGAGCTGGCATCATGTCGGGAATGATTATATTATGATGTTTTCCTTTGCTGCTGCCAAAAAGTCAGTCAGCATCCGAGGCATCCGGAGATCACGGCCTCCGGAGGAAGCGCGAATGTGGTATGGAACAGTGGAGACAAGGCTTGGTAAAATTATGTTTGGTATAAAATGAAATTTATGACTTTATTTATGACCTTCTCTTTCCTCGGTTAGCCTTGGGTGGGTTGCTACTAGGGGGAAGTAAGAAAAGCGGTGGTCAGGGAAAATGAGGCAATACATGAGATTTGTGTGTCTTTTTTTACGTTTTTTTCAGGCTTATCTCGCCCCCATGTGGTGGGTTTATTTTGTAGGGAGGTGAACAATTTATGGAAGAAAACACTACAACGCGTCCTTGTTGTGTCTGTAAACGGCTGTACGAATAAATATTTCCTCATTGGGACTGTGTGTGTGTTAAACCACCCTCTTCCCAGCGGATTTCCTCTACATGCATTAAAACAATTTTTTAATTGTTTCCATTTTCCTCCGTGTGCGTTGGGGAAACCCCTCCAGCTCCTTTGTGTATACCACCACATCCTGGTTTACGTCAAGCAAATTTGTTTGTGTACAACATAAAGTGTTGCAAGGCTATTTGCAAGGATTACGAGAATGCTGAAGCATAAAGACATTAAATTGCATCATGAACGTCCGGAGCAAGGGTGGTTAGAATCGATGTAAGAAGAGCAGAAGTTCCTGTTGCCTCTGCTAATCTTGGTGCATGGTAGCTTATCCGAATTTTGTCTTTATAGGTTTGCGAAGGAAATGAACCAAAATGAGAAAAGCCACTTTCCATCCGGTGCGGAAAGAACCCTTGCCGGAAATGGGCTCAAATACAAAAGCAGGATGAGAACGGTGCAAATCGCCATCAAAAGCAACCGTTCTGAAGGAAGAAGATGTTGGGGAGCAACACCCCATCACACAGAAACACATCCAAACACTGGGTTTTAACGTTTTTCGTGCTCTAAAGTGTTTTTTTTCCAAAGGGAAAAACTATAGCTTTTTCTTTTAGTCATACGAAATAAAAAACCCGGTGTTGTACAACAGATTTAACATAAATTAGTTTACAGCGCTTAAAACACCCTTCTGTGGCAACAAAAAGGTGCCACCACATGAAGGTGTTCATAACACTTGCGAAAAGAAGTTGGTTTGTTCTTCGTATCTGAAAGGAAAATCATTCTGCACCTGGCTTAAGCTTGCCGAAGGTGTGCAGAGCAGGTTTGATGTGGTTGAAACCTTTCCATCTTTTCTATCTTGTCTTGTTGAGGTACCGCTTGGAGAGTTTGGAACAAGCAGAAAGTTTGATGCTAATACCACACCGTTGCTTCAGGCTTCTCGTTTAGCTTGCCGAAACCAACTACGCCGTCGAGACAGTTAATATCCCAACACCGTACAACGGCACTGCGACACTGCTAATGCTGTAGCTAATGATAATAGTGTTAGCGAAAAGTTTTGCCGCAAATGCAAAATTGTAGATTTTTTTCACCATGCCCCAATTTTAGCATAAATTGTTAGTTTGCCATGTGAGCTTTCACTTTGGTGTGGCGTAGAAGATTAAATACATAATTAAATGTAACAGTTAATGCATAATTTAAGAAGTTTTATTTTTCTGAATGATGAGTTATACAATAAATCGACCAAAATGAAAGATTGTAGTGGATTGATATGAAGGTCTAATTTATTTATTTTTTATTGATGAAAAACTGTTACTTACGAGCTAAATAATATTAAACTATATTTAAAATCCAGTAAGTGATGGCTACAAAAAAACAAGGATTTACAACTTGGAGCCAAAGGTTCTTCCATTGTATTGATTGGTTTTTGTTTCTAGAGAAACTGAAATATCTCACTTTTATTCGTTTTAAATCGACTCTAGCGAAAGAAAAACAATTCGTGATTCTTTTTCATACTGGGCTTATGATAAGAAAAAGCTTTTTCCATCTCGTTATCTAGAACCTTGTACAGTTTTTTTCTCGTTTCTCACCAAACCTTATTTTTTGCTTATCCCATAGACGATACGGAATCGAATCCTTCTCAATTCCAGTTGGGGGAACTTGTATAGGCTTCTTTGAACAGGATGCGCGAGATGCTGAACGGAGTGTGGTAAGAAAAAATGGCCATTTAATTTTTATTGTAGCCCTTTTTTCGTCTAACGGCAATCGCGGACGAAGCCTCATAAGCTGAAGGGTGCTTGAACGCTGTCACGCTCTTGTCACTTGCTCGGGCGTAAACTGTTTGGGGTAAAAACGAACCCCGTCGGTCTGTTGGTGTTGATAGCGAATGCGAACGGGAGGAAAACAAGGTCCGGAAGCCTTCTAAACGACGGTTCTTGTTGGCTCCGGTTGAAGGACCTACTTGATGCTGATGATTAAGAGGCCGCTCGAGATCTCCTCCCGAGTACAAGTATTATCGTGTCTGGTGGAGTGTGGGGTTGTGATAAAGGGTGCTCCGAAACTTTTTTTTTGGGAGGGGGAAATTACAAGCTGTTGCGAAGTACCTTTTTTATGGGGTTTTGATTCAGACAACTTTGAGGCAGATTAGTACGATAAGGTGAGGCAACTTGCATATTCATTGGTAAATTGTACGCATCTCCATAGTGCATTGTAACAATTACGAATTTTTCTAAGAAAATACTTCGTCTTTGGTGGTAGAACACAAAACCCAATTTCCACAACTGGTTGGAATTTCGAATTCAAGCAAACAGGAAGTATTTACTAACACAGACCACACGCTCGAGTTGCTACCGACCGACGAATGGGGAAGATTTTCCAGGAAAATATTTTAGCTCCCAGCTTAACCGGACAAACAATCGGTGGAAAAGTTGGAACATCCGTCCGTTGAACATTAGCAAGATGCGAATGGTCTCATTTACTAGCAAGTTCCTCCAACGCTGGCGGACGGTGTGCAGCGACGAACATATAAGAAAGTTCCGTTTCCCGTTTACTTTCCTGTGGGTTTCTTCGTTGCTTCTTTTTGCCCGACCGTTACCCGGCACTATCATTTGCAATCAGAGCAAATCCTTCTTCTCCGCTCGGAAGACTTCATCGATTCGGCGAAACGCCAACATGGATTAGGGTCAAGGAAAATGGTGAAAAACGATAACTTCATCTCAAATTTGTTGTGGAAAACTTTCCGACACAAGCACACACCGGGCAGTAAGACGTTGGACCATTCTACGGTGAACACACATGCAGACAAAAAACCAGAAAGCCATAAAATGAGCCGAGGGATCAACTTTTCCTACGGTTTAGCTTTGTTGCAGTAAAATGATGCGTCCGTGCAAGAAATGCAACTTTATTTCCGCACTTGCCACGTTGCATTCTTCGTGGAGATCATCAAGACGTGTAGCAGAAAAGAAGACTTTTTTTAATAAGTATTTGAATGTGTGTGTGTGTGTGGATAAGAAAAGAAGAACTTGTTTGTACTGCTAACTTTGCAGTGGCGTCATGACCTGATTGTTCTCGCTGGCAGAAGAAGATCCAACAGCGCTTCACGCCTCATAATCGTCTGTTTACTTTGCCAATGGAGAACAATAAGTAAGAAAAAAATGTTTATGATTTATTTGTGCACGATAACTAACTAATACAAAATCTTATTATCATACTCATCGGAATACCTGGAATCAGAATAACATAAATAAAACTGTACATTTTGATACCGTGACCAGGATCCCGTCATAAAGCTTTGCCATATATTGAATATTTTCCATTCGACATATAAATTTAAATTGCTTTTCTGCTTTAATATTATCAAAACTAATTAGACCTCATTGCAGACCTTTCATCGTACGTAGAAAATTAAAAGCACTTTAGCGTGGATATTGTTCATTAAGCAAATTGCTTAATACACTCCATCTTTCCACAACAACCCTTCCAACACTCCGTAACAAGTGTCAGCTGTTCCGGTACACTCGGGAGAACTTTCAGTGGGGTGCATTAAAATCAAAGTTCCAATTTGTTCTAAAACATGCTAGCAAAATGAGACGACAAAAAAAAACGGCGAGAATCCTCCGGTCAGACAGTGTACGGTACACACGGTACTATAATCCTGCAAAACCAAACAGAGCGAAGGACTCCGTTCAGAGTAAGTAATCACCATTTCACATCATGACGATGGTGATGGTCGTCGACGTCATTAAAATCTCTATCTGCCCGTGAGTGGTGAACACACCGTCGAACTCCCGACGGTCCCAGGGGGTTTCGAAACTAGCAGCACAAACCGTGAAACGATTCTTCCAGGAGAGAAGATATTTCGCGGATCATTTCCACTGACACTGGTAACGGCTATCGGGGAAGAAGAAAAAAAATCATCCCACTACCATAACTGAACGTGAAAAGGAACTTCCTCTGGAGAGCACATTTCGGTCGCGCCGTTCCGGATAGTTTAGCACTGCATTTGGCTCGACCTGTCAAAGGAGCGACCTAACGCTGGTCACCCCGGGACAAGCGAAACATAAAAACAACTGCAGGGGTAGAGGAAAATGGCTCTAGCGTTAGCAACCAATCTATTCCGCTTGTCGCTTTAAGGCAAACGGAACAAACGCCTCACGGGACTCGGGATGAGTACTTTATTCCTTGTCATCTACTCCTTTGGGGGACGGTTCCACGTCCATCTACACACACAGCTCCGGAAGACTGGGTACGGTTCCTAGGGGTGTTTTTGCAAATGAATTCAGTGTATCGCTTACATCCGGTTCGAGAACGTTCCCAACACCCTCACGAGGACAGCTACCGGTGACACCTCCAGGGAGCTACGTATAGGTCATTTATAGGGATGAAAGTGTCTCCACTGAGCATGTGTGTTTGGCCGTTTAAAGACGAACATAGGCGTGATTGGGACTGACCAAGCGTAAATATATCTAACCGAAAGAAGCGTTCGTATTTGAGTCCCACGACTCTAGTGACAAAATGTCCGTACCTAGGGGATAGCATTGTCTTAAACCTGTCATGTTGAAGGCGTCACACATTCTTCCGCTCAGAAACGCGTGGATAGGCTTCCCGAACTGACCTGCCAGGGTGAATCAGTATCAGTAAAATTGAACACCAAATCACCCCATACGCCACTCTGTACGGAACGTTACGCCTGAAACTTTTTGGGCTGATTTCGACGACCCTAGCGGACCTATTAGCGAGAATATAGAGAATGCGAAAATTGGAACACCAAGAACAACCGAAAGCGACAGACCGTTAGCTAATTTATACCGCATGATAAGTTTAGCAGCAGGATTACTTCCCTTCCAGATAGTATCTTTGGTGTTGATTCTTGACAACATCGTACCACGCTCGTGTCGAACTTGGTGGGTAGACCTAAAACCTACACCCCGAAATCCGATAATGTGACCAGAAATATTAGCCCATCAGTTAGGTGCGGTCTTAACAGGGATAAACGAATCTGTTGCACAAAATGGCTGCAAATTAACGTCAATAACATACGGATGCTTACAGTTTCTTAGTGTTTCGTGGATTTTTTTTATGTCTTTGATGGCGTAAGTTGAGATGTTAATTAAATAGCATAGCATTTCCTTATTGTTATAATAAAGAATAAATTACTTTCTTTCCTACAGATATATTGAAATGAGGAAAAAAATAGCTGAAAGAGCTTTTTAAGGAATTCAAAATTCGCTTTATAAAATAAAAATAAATAAATATAAAACGCATGCCATTTATAAACATCCAACACATTCACAGCATATGTTGCAAACCCATTTGTGTTAAACAAATATCATTACTCAGTGGTTAAACGTGAGGTTATAATTTTCACTTTTCCCATTGAACAGTGCACAAACACTGACCACAACAAATTAGCGGTCACATGGTGCTGCTCCTTCGTCCAACAGCCATGATTGAAAAATAGTATCACCAATCATTCGCTCAGTGTGGGAATGTAATTGCTGCTTTTCTACTCATTTGCCCATGTTTGTTCATGTACGTCGTTGCGCACTTGCATGTAACAGGGGGAGTGAAAAACAAAACAAAAAAGTCTATTAAAACTTGGTCAACCAGTACGGGGACCAGTGAAAAGCAACCAAGTAAATCCTGTGGTTGAAGCAGAAAATCAAACTACTGCCCCAATTCTCTATCGGACGCCTTATAGTAGGTTTTTTTTGCTCAGAAACGGAGCAAAATGTGCGATATCGATCAGCGGGACAGTAGCGTCGGTTCCCGATGCACCTCGGACAGTTGACAACCGTGCGGGGGCAACGAGATGGACAGAGGAACTGGGATCAAAGCACACGGTAGGGAACACACTGAGCGTCGTAAAGAATCGGACCGTACGAAAAGCGTAAATGTCGGTGGCCCAGAACTAATCTAGCTCGTTCCAGGGCAGTAGGATATATTTTTTCTGCTGCTGTCGTTTTTACCACTCTTTCTCACTCTCTCTCTCTCTTTCTATCTCCTGTGCACGCTGATGCGCTTCGTCTGTTAGGTTCTTTCGTTGGATGTGCATCGACCGCTTCGTCCGGCAAAGGCCAACAGTCAGTGGGTACACTTTGCCAGCTGGTTCTAGCACGCGTACAAGTGTTACACGCGATGGAAACAGTTATAAGCTCTCCACGAAAAAAAAGGAAAATCCTGACTCGATGCAATGTTGCACTTTGACCTCATTTTCACTCGCTCAGTATTGTTTTTGTGTGGGTTAAAAGTGGCACGCGTTGTTTTGAAACTTCAGTATCTGAATAACAGGGTAAAGGATAAATCATCTTTCATATTTCTCCATTATGTTCGCTATTTTTTACTTCACCAAGTGAAATGTCACTGTCATAAACTGGTTATTTTTCGTAGAAAATCAGAGGCAATCACATGTTTTGCAATCACAAAAGGGCTTTAACCATTTCTTCAAAGTAAATAGTGCAACGCGAACAAATGAGATTCACATTTCTTAATGAAAGACTAAGAAATTCATTCAAGCATTGTACCGAATAGAAAAATCTGCAGCATCGAGAAAGGATTATTATAACCGCTTTAGAAAATTAGCAACGAAATGGAAAAATTATACATCATATTGTGTAAACATCGTAGACAAAATTAAAGGATAAAAGGATTACTGAGTAATTCCACAGCGACCGAAAAAAAAAACAATACATTTGGATGATTGAATACCCCAAACCAACTCTGCGCACACAATGCAAACTTTCGATTATAAGTATGTAAAATTTAATAATGATTACTAATGATAAATTTAAAACCTATCATATCTAATTAGCTTGGTATCTTATGCTAGGGTCGTATGTACAAACGGAACACTAGACTTAAGGAACTATCACGATACATGCCGGTTCCGCACAGGTATCACATTAATCCATCCACGAATCACCGAAAAAACTGTTTCCGATCGCTGTATGATATTCGGCCACTTGTAAATGATCGTTCAAATCATCATCGATGTAATAATCGTTCAGTAGTAGCGAGATATCTTCCTCCCGCGGTTGGCTCTTTGGTTTAATTTCTGGCACTGGCATATCCCACTCAATATCTTCCGCCAGTAAGCATTCGTCGTACTCGTCCAGGAAGGTACTCTGGTAAACATGACTTATGTCGCTACAGTTAAAGTTGAAATTTTCCTCCTCTTCGTCCAGTTGCTCGAGTGGCGCGATCGATTCATAGGTTGGTGGTTCCGTCGGGATGTGTTTACTATAAGAAAAGAAAGACATAGAGGTGAAAGTTAATAAATGTAGGTTTCAGTAACGAATAACACCGGTAGTGTTGGGACTGCTATACACTTACCAGAAACCGGCCGTTGGAAAGGATTGCTGAAGGTTCTTCTCGTATAAGTGGTTTTGTGTCTGGTGCAAGGTGCGTGAGAAGTAGGAAGCCTTCCAGTACTCATCAGCTAACTGTCCACAGGGTAGACTACGACGGGGCGAACATTCGTGACAGCTGGGCAACACACTCAAGCGGGGAAACATCTTCAGCAGCAACCGATACCACACATACATCAGGATACGTTGCACTAGCAGCATTAGGGTAATTTCCTCGAAGCACCAGCACATATTGCCACGTTGGTTAGCACTTTGTTCGGCGAAGCTGCACATCGTGATTGATTGAAGTACGCAATGTATAAAGCAAGGACTTGCGATCAGAAACACGGAGATGAAGATCACGGCAAGTATTGAGGTTTGTACACGTTGACTGTTCTCTGCTGAGCTATCCAAATGCGAATGATGCTAGGCAAACCGGTGAGGGTGCATTAAATAGTCAAAGAACTCTGTTGAGCTAACCCATACAGGGACCACCCATCATAGCCTGTCCAATCCGTTCGTTTCGAACCTTTCCCGGTGACCTGCCACACAGCTGGTCTACCTACAGCACGAGAGCAACATCTCTGCGCAAGGTAATGTTGAGATGCTGCACATAGAAGAAACAGAGGGCGTTACCGTTCCAATGTGATCGCAAACATTGCAAGGTACAACCCGGTGCAAAACATGTTCGATCGGGCTGGAACATTCTCCAGAACACCGGTAAGGATCTTCACGCAGGTAACATGTATAGGTAGGTAACCTCTGGCAGGAGCAGGGTACACATTCGCACCCGTTAGAGTGAGGTCAATGTGTTATGCTAATGTTGTTTTACAGTCGGTCTACCTGCCGCGTGTGAAATAGAACATAAAGTGGAAACCTCCTCCGTTGGCACCTCGCTCGGTAGCAAACAACGGTTTTTTTTTGTTAACACCGTGCAACCGTGCATTCGAAGCATGCAGAATGTTGTCTACCCAATGCAGATGATCTTTGGATCGATCGAGTACCTTTAACCGAACATTCCTAATGGGTGTAGTACGCTATTGATCAGGTGCGTTTAAATGCTTTTACCCGAACATAAGAATATACTTTACAGTACTCTGTATCGAACTGAGCCGTGTACGTGTTGCTCTCGCATGTCGTGACGTGTCCTGTTCTGGTTTCAGCAGTGCCATATGTGCTTCAGAGAACAAAAGCAATTCCTTCACAAAAAAGACACACCTTTGAGCAGCAACGACCACAGAATTGTTTCATAAATAAAATTTGCACCCCCTGTACAACGGTAGAAGGACTCTTGATGAGCTTCCTAGACCATTTGGGTTAGGGAAGGAGCCATAAAATAGGTGAATGAAGTGTATAGTCCGTTAATTGAAAGGTAGATCGTCAATAAAGTTTCAAACGATCCTAAAAAAGTGTTTTCTTTTCATAATATGAAACAAATGGTAAAATTTGGTAAAGCATCAATATTTGTTCTTTCCTGAGATTTCACCTATAAACAAGAAGCTTCTCAAATTGTAGCGCTGCCATAATCTTACCTACGTTCTAGTGAAATTGTATAAAAGAAAGACTTCTAATACAATGGAGCGGATGTACCGAACCTAAAAAAAAATACAATAACACACCATGAAAAAGGCCGGTACACTATGCTTAAGGTAAACATTCCCAAACCCCCTCTATACTACCCTGAAAACGAAACACCCTATGATAGAACCAGCTCCTAACGAAAGCTAACAAATTTAACATTATTCATATTCACACCCGAACCCTTTCCTTCTCTGTGTATTCTAGCGCATATTGAAAACTTTTCCGCAAGTTTTTCTTCACGTTCTTCTCCTCCTACATCTTTCCTCGCATCTCACAGTAGAACGATGAATAGATTTGGATGCGGCAAAACCCGTAACCCACCAGGGGGTCGCAGGATGGCAGAAACCTGACAGGATTAATCTTCTGAGACGGTGGCAACGCACCGACCTGCCGACACCGACAGTGTTTCCCTCTATGGCAATGATGGCGCCGGTAGTAATCAGACACGATTGCGAAAGCTTGCGGCTTAGGCTCGTTGTCCGTTAGGTTCGTGGAACATATTTTCGGGACACATCCTTGGGTTAGCGCTTAGGCAATTGACGAAAGCGACATACGTGTATCATCTCATTAGAGACAAAACGGTTATTACCGTTGAGTGAGAGGTATGGGCCAAAAAAAACCGAGCCAGCTGATTAGTAATTGCAGCGGAAGCAGAACGGATATGGCAGCATGGGCCCCGGCAGCATAAAAGTGCCTTATTATCACGTGCTTTTGTGGAACCCGACACGTGTAAAGGTGGTGGTGAAGTGTAAGTAAAAAAAACCCTCGCTACTGTGGAAAGTGTAATCAAGAACATTTTCGCTTAACAGGTGCTGTCGACACCTTTGCTCCCAACGGTGGTACGCCGGCGAATAAATGGTGGCAATTTATTTGCGGAAGCAGTGGGATACGTCACGTCAAGTTCATGCTTAAAATTCTAATCTCGGCGTAAAGCGATAAAGGAAAATAGATTCGAGGCTGTGGGTTATCTTGCTGGAGGCGCGGGGTTTCTTTATTTAATTTTTGATAATTTATTCCACCAACTCTCCTCCTTCGGTCTACTGGTTAGACTATCCAATAACTTTCAGCTAGCTTCGAAATTTGTTAACTAAAATAACTAATACATAATGCTTCAAACAAAACTGACTGCAACTATAAAAAGACTTAAGATATAAAATTTAAACGAAATATCATTGTGAATATAAATGTCAAATATTTTGTTCAAGAATTGGAAAAGATCTTCAGGTTTTACTGCTTGTTATTTTCGGTCAATTTGTTGCAGTGTGAGTCGTCCTCTGATTTTACAACAAATATGTTCATCCACAATATTCGAAACCCAGAAATTGAGAAACAGATTGAAGAGTCGCATTGAAGACATGATCGTGTTGAAGTGCGACCTCAAATTTCTCTTGTTCGTGTGTCGTAACGATAGAAGAATTGTCTTAAATTCGGAATCTTATGGCAATTCGCCTCAAGTAATTCTAGTTAAACATTCTTAGACCTCTTTGTTTGCTGTTCCAAGAAGCAGAATCGTCCAGTTCAACAAATATAACTCACAAAATGTGGTTAATCTCGATAAGTAAACTGTAGCATCAGTTTAATCGGTTTGAATAATCCTACAATTTACATTTATTACAGCACAGAAGAAAACCAAAAAGATGCGAAAGCATTGATAACACAAAAAAGCGATTATATTTATCAAAAGGTGGCTGACCTTTCACCATTGTCAAATCGGCCTCCGGTTCGAAGGGCCATTAATCTCAACCGATTATGATTATGATGTTTCGCCGCTGCCACGTTCCATTTCGCAAGGTTTTGTACAGAAGGCTTCCTTCTTTTCACCTCTCCACCCACCCTTTGGGGGGGGAGGGGAGGGGATACGATTTGAAGATTATCCGCTTGCGATAGGAACCATTGAGTGCCATCGAAATTTTGTTCCTTTTTTTTTGTTCGTCCGATATGGCTTTTCTTTTATACCGCAAATAAAGTGCCATTTTCTTTTCTGCTTACTTTTGAATTCACTCAGCGCTGGTTGGACCACCGCCGATACGGGTGGTTCCCAAACTCAGCGTGCACGATTAAACGAGATTAGGAAAACGTGATTTTTCATATGAATTTTTTGGGGTGGCAAATAAAGTGGCGGTGTTACGGGTGTTACGGGTCGCGTAAGCTCTCCGGCACCTGAGGATCCGTGTGTACGGTATGCCAAGTTTCACTACTTTACCTGGCCATCGAGACATTTTTAGAGCCTTTGGCAAAAGTAAGGCAACGGTCTGCCAGCAACCGTTTTGCTATGCGAGTCGAAACGAGTCGAAGCAATTTGGGATTTTCCCAGGGGTGATCTCTTTTTTATCTACTTTATTGCATTAGCGCACGATGTTGTAGAATGTGCGGCATGTTATTAACCGATGGGTAGTGAACATAATAGAAGGAGAGAGAACGAAAAAAAAAACACTTAAGCAGCATATCGTTATGAGAAACTTCTTTTGCGTGCGGTTTGAGAATGGCATGCATAAAGCGACCTTACCCTCTGTTAAGTGGTTTGGAAAATTAAACATTTTAAACTCCTACTCAAAACGATCATATGCAAGTATCCAAATTAAACTGTAATAAAATACTAAATTATTTAAAACAAAACCCACCTGCACACACTATTGTATCTTCGTCCAGACGTTAAACCCTGTTTTTTTTTTACATAATGTTGCCCATATACGCACCCCATAGGTACGGGTAATAGAAAGGATACGAAACTAAAAGCTACAATCCATTACTGAATGGGCCAACCCATTTGACCGTCGGCGTAAAACCGAGCCTTCCTATTTTTTTTTGTTTGGCGAAAGGAAATCAAGAAGAGTCTGCTTTCCCTCAAGGGAATGTAAACTTTCATCGGGTTTGCTTTATTTTTCAAATGTCGTTATGCATAAAAACGAGTAACGTAATTTTACAGCGTGACACAGGGCACACTTACCGGAACAAAGAACACAAAAAGGGACAGCGACCCCGAAGGTCTATTATTTTTGGCAATCGTTGCCATTATAGGGCCGACTTTTTCACACCATAAAGTGTAAGGCACAGCGTACCGGAGGTATCAAATTTTCGTACCATTAGCTGCCTTGTAAGGCGAATGTTTTATATTAGTATTCAGATTTTTTTCCGCGAAGTAAAAACAGTACGGAAAAATAAAACAAAAATCTTTCACTCGTCCCTTGTTCGTGTACTTTACGATCAATACAGCGAACGTGCTACGGAGAGCAACTTACTTCGGTTTACTTTTCTGTTACTATCAAAGGATAAGACAAAGAGGTGTAGAAACGATGCTACACACCACGAAGAATGTGCTGCAATGTTCCATTATGGGCATAATTTGTCTACAGCCCTCTTCAACCGTGACGACCCAGTGAAGCCTTCGATCTTACAAGCAAATAAAGATAAAAGAGTAAAAACAAATTATCACTCTCAGTCTTTAGCGGTTTGAATAATATGGATGGACCACAAAGCCTGTGAATAGCCCACGAAAATTGAGCACGACTTCGTTCGTTAGTGGTTTTTTTGGAGGACGAAGAAATTTAATTTTCTTCCTAAACACATTCCTGAAGCTTAACATAAAAAGTTAGAGGATAACGGAGCATAGAGCTTCACTAGAACAGGGGTCACCCTGCTTCTTAGCAATTGTATTCTTGTCGGTATTTTATGTGAAAATCTTATTTTTAGTATTTTTACGATTTTGGACGCCAATTCAATTCAATGAATTTAATTTTTGAAAATTCTAATTGCATACTTCAAGGAGAAAAGGGCACAATACATTATCAAGAATTTAGTTAAATTGTTATAAAAAGAAAAAAATAAAACATTTCAAGACGGCTTTTTGTCCCCAGTTTCCTCTAAATTCCATTCGAGAATACTTAAATCGAGAGAAGAACGTTCCGTGGTACACAGCGATTCAACGCTCGATCGAAGTCGTAGATCCGACCGACTAAACTTCCCATTCCACTACCGGATAGAGACGAGCCCGAGACACACTCGGTCACGACCGGATTTCTGGCCGCCGGTCGCTTCCGGCAGGGAATTTATTTCCCGAGTGAGGCAAATTCCGGGACACTTCGGACAAATCCAATGGGTAAAAAGGAAGCACACGAGTTTGATTGCTTCTCGATGGCGAAAGGAGAAGTGCCTACGTTCGAACTGCTTCCACACCTACAGACCCACCCGTTCTCCGGTTCAAAAGTGGAAAATACCGGCCCCTGTCTGGTGGGTAATGCAACAAGAGAAGAAAAACAAACAGCAAAACTGCCCGCAAGAAATCAAATCCGGTGCCCGTTGTGGAGAAAGCTACGGAAGGGACAAACTGTTCCGCGTGGAAAAGCAAATATGTACCGACACACACATGTGCGAATGACAAGGCCACAAGAAGGAAAAGAAAGCAGCGAGCAAAAAGAAGCGGAAACTAGGACAGCTAAATTGTCCTCCGCGCGACTGAACACAAACTGTATGCATTCATTTGCATCTGATTCGTTCTGGGATTCTTTGTAGTAGATATTTTTGTTGTTGCTGCTTCTGCTGTTGCTGCGGGAAGAATAAGCGTACCAACCGGGCCAGGAAATGGATTTTGGGTAGAGCGCACTGCATACACGGCCCCACAGGGAGGTGTACCATACACCATTCTACCATGGCGACAGGAAGTCAGGCATCGTGAAAGTGGCGCTCGCAACAACCGGTGTTCGAATGGCCTTCGCGCGCACGTACCTAGGTTAGTGCTTCCGGGAATAGAAATCCGTAGGATCGTGGACGGATAAGGGATGGTGAAAATTTGCACAAAAACTACCATACCTTAGATGAAAATAAGTTTATGTCTTTTTTACTGGGTTCCTACCTGTCCCAGGTATTTAACAGAAAATTGCTCTTTAAAAGTTTTTCCGCGTGCAGCTGTTCAAGAGAACCGCAATCGATTTTAATACAGTGAAATGGATATCATGTAGACAATCGGGAAGGTTTATCAGATCAGATAAGATGGATTACACAAAATGCGATGGCTGAACAAAGCCACATTTTATTGCTTCCAGCGATTTTTTTCACCATTTCCACCATTTCCAGCATCCTATGCACGCAGGAATATCAGTTTAAATTGTGGTTTCTTTAGCTACGCCATGCTGGAAATAATTCTTCGTTTAATGTTTCCCTATTTCGTCGGTGCAGGCATGAGATGATGTTGGTTGCAATTGGATCTTTGTGTCGAAAATGAATGGAAACGACTAGAGAAGAAAGTTTGTACGCCTAATTTTTACTCCTAAGTTATGATAATACAAAGTCGTTTGAAGTAGGGATAGCAATAAGAACTGACTATGATGGAATGACTAATGAATGAGTGAGACCTTATTGATGTAGCTCTTTTGAGAGTTATTGGAAGTGATAGGAGCAATTTTATATAAATAAAATTGCTATTCTAAAAAGAGTTACATTTAATAATATATTACGAAACACGGAACATTAACCAATAAGATTAATTTAGCTTTGCAGGAAGGATTCGAACACGAAAAGCCCACTAACAGGTTTGTTGATTCTTAATTCAATCAAAAAACGATAACAAACCAATGCAACCAATTAACTTAAAATCGACCTTCGCTTGTCACTGTAATCGGATTAAAACACAGCACACCGCCATCGTTTATGTAAAGGTCATTACCTGAAGCGTAACAAACACAGTCATCGTGTGCATTTGTTACACATTTTTACTTCATTTTAAACTGCTTTCTCATTTCCCTAGACGGGATGGTGTAATTCGTGCGAGATACGCCACACAGTCTGAAAATATAGCCTACCTTCTCTGCAGAGCCTGGTTGAAGCCCGTTGAAAAGGATTGCCAACTTGCAACAATAAATTTCACATACACCATTCAACGAGAAAAGCTCCACCTCCATCATCAGCACGATTAACGGTGAAGTGTATCATTTGCTTCATTAAAATGGTACACCGTACCACGCATTTATCATCGCAAAGCGACAGGAGTTTTTTTTAAATAGCGCTCTTCTCAAAACAGTGAACCATCATTTGGCTGCATTTGGTATGGGACCGGCTGTGGTGGTGGCAGATGCGGTGCAAGGTAAGCAACGAACGTGTGAGTGAGTTGCGGTTTAACATTTAAGTCGATAAACAACGGTGTACTCTCAGTGCGGTATCGACCGCATCAAATGACATCGCCACGATGTACGACGGAACTAAACAAGGACGCACAGCTAATGGGAAAGGACCCGGAAAAGTCATTCAACGTTATGGCATCGCGTTTGCGTTTCAATTGTGTCACCCGGTTCCGCATCACCAGCTCATTTTCATGTCGCCGTGCCCGGTGATGGTGGGTGCCCATATCATCGATGCCACGCACGTACAGCACACGGCCCATGACTTTTCCACCGCCGTTTTCCATCCTTTGTGTCACTGTTTCGTGAATCGATCGGGAAGCAATAAGGAACACTCCCTTTCGTGGACACGCGTGGAGGATTACTCCCTTGTCGCTCGCTAGCAGTTTTGCTGCAGATCTTGAAGAAGCGATCGGAGGTCTTGCCCGCTGAGGTAATAGGTGTCCCGGTACCATATTTATGTTCATTAGCCTAATGAACGGTGAACCGTGAATGCTTAATGTGCCCAGTGTATCTTCACGATGAATGAGCTCCGTGATTCGTCCAATGAAGCGTGTAGAGAAGCTACGGACCCGTGCGCAGGAGGAGTTGATTTAGATTTACACCTTTGCCTCCGGCACGCGGAAAGGAATCGCCATCTGATTCCGTTTACAACGTGAACGGATATCTATTCGACGACGGGAATAGCCGATAGGAGGAACGTTCGCTTCCTAACCTACTGGAAAGGGTAATGAAAACTAATTATTCAGCACGAACTGCAAAACACCTGGCGGCTTCACCAAACGACACAACATATAAATCGAAAATAGACCATCACTAAGGAATCGTTAGGACTGCGCTTTCCGTTATCGGCTACATACCTATCGGGGAGCGACTGATAGCGATGGAGGAGTGTAACCTTCCTAGGTGACAAGATCTTTCGCTGCAGATATCGAACACCAGTGTCGTTTGTTTCGGTCTATGATAGCTATTGCAGGGTATGTGTGTGTGATATCGTTACAGCGCAAAATTACAGCATTTTACCCTATCTTCATCCTTCCCCATGTTCTTCACATGTTGACATATACGGAAGAAGTTTTCTGTGCACCAACTAATGACAGTGTTTTCAGCTCCGCTTAGTATGTTATGTTATTATCAAGCGTGACTCGCTGTGCATCGGAGATAATGTGTAATTAAAGTTTATGTTATGTTCATATCTCATAAACTATACTCAATTGCCATGCTTGTCCTTCGTTGCATAACCCGCTTTGCAATTTCTATAGCCCTAAAATCAAAGGTATCTGATCGTTCTTTCACATCATGGAAATGATACTAAATAGTCCATGAATTAAACTGTGTCATAGATATGTTATATAACGTTGGATAGTTTTACCCACAAGATCATGGAGAATGTTTATATAATTACCTCTGTTTTCCCAAAGGTTGGTGGCGCTGACTAGACATTCATGGATAGTAGTTAACACTATATCCCACAGAAACTGAGATAAATAAGAGGTGTTTATTTCGTTATATTCGGCGATATTGAACCTAACAAACTTAGCAATTCGTGGAAAGGACAGTGGACTTGCGCCGGTAATGTCATTAGTCTTTTCTGCCGAGCCTTGAGCGGTGTGTGCACGGAAGAAATTCAGGAGAAACGTGAACAATACTCCGGGGAGCATGTACAACATCCTATGGTTCCTGGACATCTCATTCCATTTAAGGACATCCCTAAGCTAAAACTAAGAAGAATCGATTGGATGAGTAAAAACAGTATCCGAATAAACCTTTGGCAGGCAACGGTGCTCTACCTTGAAAAGGTTTCTGACACTACTACAGCAGACCTTGACCGCAAAGCAATTAGAGTGTCGGAAGGACGAGTAATTAAAGTGTCAAGGCATTCTACAGCAATACGTATCTGATGACAATCCTTTGAAAATTCTGTAGTGACCGTATGAGGCAAGAATAACCAAATCTAGTTCTAGAGAATACCACAAAAAAACTTATTTAGTGATAAATGAGTTAAAATTCAGGAAAATGCAATTTGAATGTGGATTTCATAGCTTTAGGCGATTTTCTTTGTGGCCAAATGAATGCAATGCCGTAACGCTATTTTATTTTTCCGGCCTTGCGAAGAGCTAGCAAGGTGGTGTTCATCAAAAATATCACTGCAGAAAAGTGTCACATTTGGTTGAACAAGATACACTGCTCCGAAAAATGTCCATAAATCCTTACTCCAAACATACCCAAAACCCACTCTTCTAATGAAGAGCCGAAAATGAATTAATGCATAGTTTTGCATTTTTTAGAGCATCACCGAAAATAGTGCGCATAAGGATACACCATCGTAGAAATTGTGTACCCACTGCCGAACTTAATTTTACTCCACCGAAAGCACGGGCACGGGTTCAATCAGCGGTCCAGATTGAACACATGTGCCAACCATCGGGTGTACACACGTCGCATGTATGCAGAAGAACCACCATCACAAACACACACTTTATTCAATTTCTCAACCGACCGCTGCTGTCGAACCGGTGAAGATGACACATCCAATCCAATGCGACACGAAGCGCAACATACTGAAGGTGATATGTTCTACCCATGGTGGTTGTCGTTGACGTTGAGAGTTGTTGCCCGGTCGCACCAGACCCTTTCCTAGCTTTCGTTTCAATGTTCTGCTACGTTGTTGTCGTTGCCCATGAATTATTTAACAGCTTTTTACCAGCAAACCAGAGGAAACTTTGGACGAGGGAACAAACCAGGCAGAACAAAAACTCTACTCCTTCCTACTGTACAAGAGGAAGCTTGGTGATGTTACCGTGGTTGGCACGGTGCGTGAATTCATTTTTCTGTACCTATTTATCAAGTGAACACACTCAACGACAAAGAGAAAAAAAACTGATCGAAAAGAATATGATGCGAATAAATTTTGCTCACATCGGTACATCAACCATGATTGTCGTAGCACGAGGACGAGAACTTTGTGCCACGGTGTGAGTGTGTGTGTCTGTCGCCCCTAAAAAGATGGTAATATAAAGGGAGAAAAGGTATTCTGGCAAAAATATGCTTTCAACCAGATGATGAACATTAACAGACCACTTTCATCTTCGCGTTGAGTGGTATTGTTTGCCTCACAATGAAGAAAGGAATAAAAATTTAAACTAAGCGTACGAAAACCAAATATCCCCAAACGATACCCTTTAAATTGTCACTTATTTTCAATCATGCAGAAGTAGATGTAATCCTCCACTCAACAGCAACAACCTGCCATTACAAGCAATCGCACACAATTATTCGAAATCCGAATGCAATCGAACGATAACTTATCCCCGTAAGCCCCGGAACACTAACAAGCCAAAGCCTCTTCGATTCGCTTGGTAGTAAGTACAACCGCAACATTAAAGCAACATCCCCAACGCCGTCCGAATGGTGTTGTCTTCTTTAAAAACATCCACCCACGATCGGAGGATACCATAAATCGGATAACGAACGAAATTACGCGCAACCCTCTGCTTGTGTGTGAAGCCCGAGGAAGACGAAAGCGTAAAAAAGGTACAGCACCGTACCCGGGGTCACGATCCCCGGCACAACGCGGCTACTTTCCGAAAGACAGACGGACACGATCGGAAAATTCTTTTCCAAAACTCAATCCATTCCAGACGGTAAAGGGGGATCCTGGGGTGGCATTTTCTTTCGAAATGAAACGATGGAAAAATATCTCACCAACGGTGCGTGGAAAATGTGCGATTCGTAAACGAGGATTTACGTGTATGTGTGTGTAAGTGGAGAGTCGAAATAAGGCGTCAGAGGCTAAAGGGCAGCATTCACCGAAAGGTACGGAATGTTTGCCGCAGCAGCTGCTTTGCTAGTGACCGGAGGATTGTGAATCAATAAAATCCGAATTTCTCCATCATGGAAGGGGCCAACAAACGTTCGACTTTTGCCATTTGTTGGTCAGGTTTTCAAAGATTGGTAAATTGGAAGAGCAAAAAAAGGCCGGCCGGAAAAGAAACGATCCACCATAATGTACCATCCGTTCGTGTTCAACTGGAAGCCGGTCGTGTTTAGAGACCAAGAGCATTTTAAATTTTCTTCAGACGGACCCCTTTTTCGTCCTAATATATTTAATTTTTATAGCTAATATGAACAATTATATATATAAAAATCAAAGTTATAAGCAAATAATATATAATTGTTCTTTGGATTTGTTTTTTGGTATGTTGAAATAAACATTATTATTACTAAAGCTAATATTTCATTAAATTTAAATAAACCTTTTCTTTAAAACCATAAAAGGAAAAAAATATAACAGAAAATAACAAAAAATTTGATATATATTGTATTACTAGTTTACGTTCTAAATCAACGTTTTACGGATACTTCTCTATATTCTCTTTCGTTTGTAATTTACTATTTGTCATCAACAATAGCACCATTAAATTCTTTTATATCTTCATTTGTTCATTTTGTCGCTTTTTTCTGTTTTCAAATAAACAATTATTTATTACTATGTATATAATATATCTTTCCCAACATCACACTCGTCTGGAACGGTTTTTACTTCCGTGCTCCCGGTTACACATTTAAACACATATACAAACGACTCTATACGTTTGTAACGCATTTTTGAAGTTTTGTTTCAATTTTCTCATCAAAATTGCTAACTTTTTTCTGTCTGTCTGTCCCGTGTGTTTTGTGTGTGTGTGTGTGTGTGTTTTTTACATATCCAAAGGATCTATTTTACGATCAGGAAAAGCGACATAAAAAATAGCTCTTTATAATCCCACCATTACAAAATGCGCTTCACCATTTTTTGTCTCGTTTAATGTTCTCACTTAACGAACCACTCTCGACTAGATGCACTTGCCTATCACTCTATCCCACAATGAAGATGGGAGTTTCGTTTCAATGCGTACATAAATTCCCCATGTATCATTTCGTTGCTGTGCCGTACACATTAAAGAAGTTATGCTTTTTTATACACGACCGGTTTACTCACTCTTCCTACTGTTGCCTTCCACCTGTTTCCGAATTTACTAACAGAGAGATATTGGTTTATTTCCGCAGTACGTGTTATACCTGATAAGAGTCTATTTTGTGTTGCGAATAGATTTTTGCATTATAGTAGTTGTGATACTGTTTTCCACTGTTTCGCTTCAGACGGTTACTTATTGGCATTAGGAGTTGATAAATCTCATCCTTAGGATGCCCTTTGCTTATTTATATTCTTGTGTCTGCTTTTACACAAAATCATTCCCAAACGCACACATACACATACTGACGAATGCACATGAAATTCAAATCATGAGAAAACACACGCCTCTTGCA
The DNA here is from genome assembly GCA_000349025.1 of Anopheles minimus. NCBI lineage: Eukaryota > Metazoa > Arthropoda > Insecta > Diptera > Culicidae > Anopheles > Anopheles minimus. The sequence goes on from KB664266.1 coordinate 8,575,922, forward strand.
AGCACACAAACGACGACGACGACGTGATCGGGTCTGGTCTACCTGGGCCTGTGTATGGATAGATTTCTTGAGTGTGGAAAATCGGAAAAAGTAAAACGAAAACTCCAAGAAGAAATGGTTGGCAATACGTTACTTGAATTATTTAGGAGTTTGAAGCAAACATATACACACACACGCGCACACTCATCACACTCATTGCATACAGGTGTCTATGGAGGCTGACGGGGTAGCGACTACACACTCTGATCATACTCTCTACCTTCCATTATTGCCGAAACCTACAAGGCTCCTAACAAACAACGTGAAAAAGCGTTCCTGTTTAATTTATCCTCTTTATAGATACAAATCTTTGTTTGATACGAATTCCTCAATGTATATTTGGGCAAACAACACCATTATATATCGGTAGTACGTACGACGGCATTATAATGCAAAAAAGGATTTTCGCCCTTCTCTTGCATTTTTCATTTTTTAAATTTCTCAACACATGCACACTCTCGCATTATTCGTGTTTGTTATATAAAAAAAATTTGATTATCTACACTACACCGTTTGTCTTACGCTACTTGCATAACGATTGAAGCATTTTTTTTGTTTCGCCAACCTTTACAACAACTAAACTGGCCGGAATAATGCTTACACAAACATCTCCTTCTGTACGCAGCGGCACACACGCTCAGTTTTCTGATTTATGTTTCCCTATTTTCCCTCCAAAATTTTCGTTGTATCGCATATTTTGCCGTGTTTTTTTCTTTTCACTACCGGTGGCCGAATACAGTTGCTTCGTTACGCGCTCGTGTATTTACGAGTCAGCCTCAAAATCGATCTCTTTGGATCTTAGTCTTAAAGCGCAACGGCAGTACACCGTTGGGGTTGTAACATTCGTTTCACGGTTCACTGCACATCTGCTAGGCAACGATTCATTTTACTACAATTCTATTGATCTCCCCGCACAGCACAAACACAACGACAGTAGTCTTGCTCTCTATGGTAGGCACCAAATGGGTGCAGATGACTTGTTGAAGTTGATTAAGGTTATTAGAATTGGAGATAATTTCGGGAATTTGGCCTAGCAACGACAGAGTAGATGATAGTGCATCACTGTACGAGATCTTACTTCCATGTAGTTATAGGACGTCATTCAGCTAACTAGAGTTCCTGTTTTCGTACATCTCCGTCTCATTTTAAGGTGACTGATCTGTGTAACCTGTGGTAGCCACCAGTGGAATCAAACCGGAACGTGCTCCACCACCGCAGCTTGAGTTCGTAGTGCCCGAGGACGTGGGATAAACGTGCCGGCAGGGCTGAGGAGATGTTGGATTCGATAGGCCAGATTCGTGTATCGGTGAGAGTGTCGGGCTGCGATTTCGGATAACATTCTTACGGCGACTTCGTCTGTAGTTCATCGGTGGATGAACCGGACCTCGGACGGATGATCCCGACGTAGAGGACGGTGTCGTGATGTCTCCAATTAGCTCCGGTAACTGTTCCACACAGCCTGTACCACCACCTTTCAAACGACGACGTGCTGGCGGTGGCAACACCGGCATCGTGATCGGCGATGACGACTCTGCCGTTCCGCGAATCGTTGACGTGGGCAACAGTGAGCGTAACTGCACGGACGGAGATCCCGGTCCACCAGACGACGACGACCCGGACGGTGAGGCAGATGATGATGGAGAGGATGCTGCGGCCGCCGCAGCCGCTGCTGCTGCCAGTGCGGACGCACCAAAACCCGGTACCGAAAGCAGAGCACTCGCGAACTCGCTGGACGAAAGAGGACGCACCTGATTCTGGCGGATCAACGTGTGCTGTTGAATGGCGGTGCTACTATTACCTCCAGAACTAGCACTACCAGCGGCCACCGTTACGCTGCTCCCGCTGGTACCGGCAAGATTCGTCCGACAGCGTGGTCTCCGGTAACGATCGATCATACGCATCATGTGTCGTAGTCGGACCACCGGCCAGGGACGGACGAGTCGCGCCCGGGGACGTTTCGGCACAGGGGATACACTGGCTTGCGAACCTGCCGTACCTGCATCTCGTTCGTGTACCAGCTCGTTCCCGTTGGCATCGGAGTTTAGAATTTCTATCGCAGACGACGCGGAAGAGGGCACCGTTGTGTCCTGTTCGATAGCGGAATCGTCCTCCTTGACGGCTCGCGCGGCCATCGCACGGGAACTACTAACACTACTAACGCTACTACAGTTATTGTTGGCACAGTTTTCATTACATGTCAGTTCTGGTGCGCCGTGTGAGTGACGCTCTATTGATGTCGTTTGTTGTTGCTCAGTAACGTTCCTGATCGTTGGCAAATCTGGTTGCGCTCCCGTATCGTACTGGGCAGCCATTACCGTGCGGCTTCCGGAAACGGACACCGTACCGGAGATGGTTCGCATATCAACTGGAACATCCGGACTATCCGGCACACTGGAGCAACAGTTCCATTTCCTTTTCCATCGATGATGCGACTTTACCGCGGTGAATGATTCGTTCGCACAGCACAACCGTCTTCCACCTTGCTGTTCGACAACTGTCGGCTTATCGGTTCCTCTACGGAAAGGATGTAAATCGTACGAATGCAGATGATGCCGTCGCGTCGATGTATCCGTTTCATCGTTTGGCGGTTGGGTCACGGGTTTCTGCATTTGGAAGCTGCAACAGGAGCACCGTTCCGTGTACTGGATGTACGCCTCCTCGGAAGTTGTTGTCGTCGTTGTCAAGGTGGTCATGGTGGTGGCGAGCAGGGTGGCTGCTGTTGCCGCGGCAAGAAAATCATTCCCATAGTGATGGTGGTGGTGGCGGTGGTGATTGTTATTGTTCGTGGTCATTGTGGAGGAGGTGTGCGCCGCTGCCATCTGGCGACTGTACTGCGAACAACAGTGAAACGTCCGAGTGCCCTGGCAATTGCCGGAACTCTTGCCTTCGGTAGGATCTTCATGTGGGTCATCCTCAAGCATCGAGCAGAGATAGAAGGCAGCCTTCTGATGGTGATGATGCTGCTGCTGTTGAAGGTGTTGCCCTTGTGGACTATCTTCGTTGCCATTTGTCGATGTCGTTACGGTGCTGGACGAGCTAGAAGCAACGTTGGCCGTTGCGGTCACGGTACGTAACCCGGCTGCTGTGATGTTATTTCGGCACTCGGTACTACTACTATCGCAACAGTGTAAGGTACGTGGCCTCACCCGGTTGAGATCGTTTAACTGACCGGGGAAAATGACGGCAGTAGCGTTTGGCATGGTTGGACCTCCTCTCCGTCCCAGGAAAGACACTCCTGCCGGTGGACCGTTGATCGTAGCGGTAGTCCTCTGATTGATCGAGGAACATATGTACACCTCGGGGAATTTGCGTGATCCTGCGTGAGTACAGTTAGAGAAAAGGGTAAATTTTGACGGTGCACTTTCAAGCTCCACACCGACGCGCGGTGGTCCGTTGGAAAGATGTGTTCCATGCTCTCTACCACTTGCTCCATTATTTTCCGCAGCAGCAGCAGCGGCAGCTTGGCGACTGTTCCGAATATACTCGTACGTTGTAAGACCCAAAAATGAGATGTACACATGGAAGAAGCACAGATGTAACAGTAGCCCTGCAGCTATAGCGGCCAATATTCCAAGGGATGCTACAAACACCAGAAACACAGTGTGATGAAGTGCGATTCCTTCAGCAGCAACAGCAGTGGCTACACTGGCCGTCGTGTTCGGTTGCGTCGTCACGTTCGAAGAATCGCCCACCGTTCCGGAACTGTTCCCATCTCCTCCACCGCCAAAAATTCCACCAACCGTCCCATTCAGCAAGATGTCTTGAGCGGAGGTGGTAAAGTTTTCGAACAGCAACCCACTGGCCGTGCTCGTTTCGTCCGTAAAAGCGGAACCCCCCGAACTACTGCTCGCGGTGGTCAATTCAAGCTCGACGACACCCTCCTCGGATGGTGTTTGATCGCCGACGTCCAGCAATCCGAACCAGGCCAGATTAAGCCAACCCACCGGCTGCACATGGTACAGCACGATCTCGACGATGGCTGCGGCCAGGATGACCAGCGCCGCTATGACCGCACTCACCACACACATCAGAAAGGCGACATAGTTCCGTCCACCGACGCAATGGTTCAACCATTTGCAGTGATGGTCGAAGGTACCGACGCACTTGTTGCACACGCTGCAATGTTTCGTACGGACGCTGGTCGTGCGGATGTTGCAAAGATGGCACCGACCGTTCTCGATCACGTGCGAATGTCGGGTGCGATCGAACTCTGGTACCACGGTTTTGCTAGCCGGTGCCAATCGGCGCAACTCCGGATCGGCCGGATCAAGTAGCAGAGCGGTAAGATGAGAGCCCAGATGAAACACGTAAAGCAAGCTGAGGGTAATATACAGAGGGGGCTGTAGTGATGACTCTAGCGCGGGTATTAGCACACCGAACGTGGAGTAACCGAACAGAGCCAAAGCAAACCAACCGACTAGCTGGAGCGGATGGAGTGGCAACTGAAGACCGTGCACACGACGATCCTTCCTATACTCCGATGCACCGAGATTATCCTGCGAGGAACAGAACCGATTGCGCGTTAGCTTACGCGCCCGTTTGGTGCACTGTTCGCGGAACCGTTGAAGCAGTGAAGTCGTCGCGGTGGTGAAGGAGTACGCTTTGTTGGTGTCGCGGTCCGGCACTGCGGTTGCTGCAGCGATGCGGTTGCTTCTCCGTATTCCTGGTGGCGCTGGTACGTGGCTCTTGTGGGGCGTCGCACGCTCGACGATAGACTCTGTGAGCATGATACTCGGTCCAGGATCGGCGAAGGGTAGCAGCGTCGTTAGGTGTACCGGACAAGGGCATCCTATCGCGCGCGTCCCCAGTCGAAGGTTTCATAAGATCCGTTACGTCGTTACACTGACTGTCTTCGCACAATTCTAAATGCTCACAAAAACGATATCATTTCTTCACAGGAACTCGACTCTTCACCGAACGTCCAGGAAAGTACACTATATCCACAAAAAACACAACATCTAACAGCTGTACCGGTTTAGTTTAGTGACACTGCCAATGTACGTGCCGGAGCTTAGAGCGTGAGAAAAACGATGCGTTACTATGGGCAACAACGAAAACGTTCACATTCAAACCATCGACTACTTCGTGAGCCACTGTCAAGGCTCTCCACACTGTTCCGAACCGAACATCCGCTGTTCGTCCGGCTGCCGAACGTTACACAACCACTGCTCGTTATCTATCACACAGAGACGCACACACAGGCGAAAGTTGTGCCCCCGACTAACACACACGCACACACACTCGTGGGGGGAAATGCAAGAAATTACATAAGCGGCATCGTGATCCACAATCCGACACGTTTCAACCGTACACACGCGTTCCTGTTGCTCCTGGGAGGTGCCGGGGATAATGCAGCGATAGTGAACGGTGGTGATGATGGCAAGTCACATTACAGGATGGTAGTGAAGTATTGAAAACAGTAGAGAGCAAACGGAAAAATAGAGTTTCGTAGGGACAGCAAACGCAACATCAACGGTCGAGGACGATGTGCCAGAGTTGTGTTCCCATTTTCGGTCACCGTTTCACATAGTTCGCGATGTAGCAGCAGTAACCTTCACCACCGTCCTCTACGTCTATGTTCCGTGTCCTTTCGAAGCAGTAGTCCTTCTCATCGTCCCTATACGGACGTGGAGCATAAATTTGTGTTTCACCGAGTTTTGTGTCTGAAGGCCTCGATGCCGGCAATGGCGCGGGTTGGCAAAAATCGAAGGTCTATTTTTTCGAACGTCGACAGCAGTGTTCCCGTGTAGTAGCGTACTACTGCTGGTAGTTGCCCACTGCGAAATACGAAACGAGGTCTGGTCTTGCTGGTAGTTGCTTTGGGCGAAATTTTTGCTTTCACTCGCTGTGTGTAAGTGTGTGAAGCACAAAAGCACTACAAGGAAGCGAACCCGAACCACCGAGTGGTGTTTTCTGCTATCGTATCACTTTTCCAACGGTGCCGGGCTGGGTATCGTAAGAAATGGGGCACAATTTTCCACGTCCTCGTTTTCTTTCACCACCCAGACCGGTTCACAACACTGCCACCATCATATCATTCCAACCACCGGGAGGATAATGCGGGTTGATTACGTACGCACGCGGTGTACGGAAGGATATTTCCGTTTTGTCGTGTCATTCAGAAAGCCATAGTAACCGAAACCACTTTTACACGCACAGCACCACTTCTACAGCACGCTGTTCGCACTGGAACTGTCCCACCATTACACTCGCTTACGTATTCGACGCGGTTTGTGATGGAGTCTAATTTTAAGGAACTTGGTTGCCTTTTTATAGAACTTCTAAAAATACTACCATAAAACCGTGGTAACACTGATGATTTGAAACACCACTAACTACTAACAAACGTCACACATTCGTCGTCTAGAACGTTCAGCACTGGCGAGACGGCGGGCGGATTATTCGGGTGTGTCTGTGTGAGTGTGTTTGTGCGTGGGCACGCGAACCGGATGCAGTTTTGTTTCTGTCCTACCAAACGCACCAGCAACCTGACGGACTGAATGACCCGGGACAACCGACTTCCTGCACGGCTCAATTACTACTACTACTACAGCTGGCAGACGGATGTCGAGAAGCGATGCGAACCCGACCCGACGATCCGTTACACAAGGATACAACCCGAACAGGACACAGACACCCGAGAAAATGCCAGCACGCGCGCCTCCATCGCCGTGGCACGAAGTTTTATCAATATCCGAAGGGGAAGCGAGTCGTTTAGACTGGTAGATTCGGCGATCGAGCGAACTACGCTGGAAAGCCGGTTACTAGGGATGAATACTATTAAACTACAACATTTGCAATAAATTAAACTTAATGTTTTACAGAAATGTAATTACGTAATAAAGCCCTAAACATCCGAAGGAATTTGTTACAGCCTATCTCGCTTGCGAAAGGAACTGAACGTGCCTCGAGACAGCTTTTCAACGGCGCATGTCCGTTTCGTTGTTGTCGAACGTAAACAAACCATATTGCTTGTTTGCAATCGGGTTTTGGGCAACGGCGTCAGAGCAACCGTTTGTAGTAGTAGAGGGTTGATGGAATTTTACGTAAATCCTAAACAACGACGAAAGCGCCAACTCACACCCAGCGCGGGTAGTTCCCCAGCCCATTACAGACGGCCCAGTGCTCCAATAGCGGTGCAGTTACTATAAGCTAGCAACTGATTAGTGCCGGTTGTCAGGATTTTAGCGATACTTCCCTCTGCCGCGCAGTGAACATTAGGCACACTTTATTCTCGCCTTGTGCCGTCGTCTACAACGTTTGGGCTTTACGCGTGGCATAACTGTAGGCGCTACTGTAGGGTGGCATTTTGTGCCACCGTTTTCGAAGGCCTTCCTTAAGCCTGACGTCACCCAACACGTATGAATATCGTAGTCACGTACTTTCTTAGCCAAAGTTTCTTTTCCTTCCCTAATCGATTGATGCCGGTTGGCTGTGTTGTTGGTAGGTAACCTCCCCCCTAGCCACTCGTTAAAACTATTATTCATTGAAAAAAAGGGACAAAAATAAACGATGAGGAAGCTAAAAATAAAAGGGATAATGGAAATACAGAAATGTATGCCTAGAATTAGCAGCTTTCGGTTGTATTGGGTTGAGATGTGGGACGGAAAAGCTTGAACGGATACGCGACATTGTACGGCGGTCAGGGTGTTCGTTACGTTTAACATTTATTGTACGCAAATAAATTGCATATTTGAAGGTCGTTAATCAAATTCAATAAACGTGACATTGAATAACAATGAGCTAAAAATATTCAAAGTTGTTTACTTCTGTCAACAGTTTGTGGAAAAAAGCTTTAAGATACTAGCTAAAATGTATATTTCATATAGTTTAGAGATGGTAAGCTATGGAACCATGAAAATAACCAATCAAACAATCGGAAACCGCTAGCAGATTAGCTCTGTAACTTCAGGAACAAAATTATGTTCATTACGCCTGAAGGTATGCAATACATATTCCTCTGCTTTCTATCATGAGGATATTCGAAAATTAAATGTATAAAACTTAAATGAATTGCAAATGCATTTCCATAGGACCATTACACTTTCAAATATACAAATCGCTGCATTCCTTATCCGATCATCTATCTATCTCACGTGGATGATTGCAATGAAGCAATGAATTGCTTTGAAAACGACACTTCACCATTCGCTAATTCCTGCTGACGGAGCACAACACTCAATACGCTTGGCTAGAAGATGGAATCAGATTAAAAAACACATCTCCTCAACACACCATGACGGAAAAGATCATAAAAAAATACCTCCCAACACCCCTCATTCAACAGCGTGTTGACTTTTGGTTTTGATAGCGTTTACTATGTAGAATTATTCTGAAAAAGAAACACCACCCACTGCACACGTTTCCGCAATTCCTAATTTGTGGAAAGTCTATGCTTTGCTTCCCCTTTTCCGAGCATCAAATCGAATCCCATTGCTTTATCACAACATCAACATAAAAACGTATGTGTCAAAGGCAACAACCGACAGGAAAAGGGCGAATTGGGCAAGTGCGTGCGGCGTGGAAAAGTCGTCATATTAACTTTTATGTTTATGTCGGCGCAAATCGGGTTCCAAAAATTCGCAAACGACGACCCAACCATCCCCCACTCACTCTCCGCTCCTCCCTCCTACTGTCACCCACACGGGAAAAACCATCGTTGCAGGCTTTTTCCGGCTTAATTTTTCTCCACTCGTCGATGCGTTCCCTCCAAAAGCCTGCGAGACAAAATCATTCCACTTCCATCTGTTGTATCTTCTTCCTACTCGACCAGTGACGGGGTTTAATATTGCTATAAAACAACAGCTTTGCGTTTCCAATTTTACTACACACTGCACAAAAGGTGCACAGGGTGAGATCCTGAACATAAAAATGGGAGAAAGAAAATATTCAAACCAACTTTTAGTACGTTTATCATGGTTTTTTTCTGGGAAATTTCTTTTTTTTTTCTTTTTTATGCGGGAGGAGTGTGTCCATTTTGGATGGGAAATACATTTCCAATGGAAGGGCAAATGGCAGAAAAATTAAAGATACGCATACGGACGGGAGTTTACCCTGCGGGAGGTCTTGTGAATATTCACGCTCACGACTCGGTCCACTTGAAGAGTCGTGGAAACATAAAAACAATGCACTGCCAAAAGGACAATACACAGTGTCGTTTTGATTGTGTTTGGATATTTGAATTATTGGATAGTGGGACAAGAGGTTAACATTTTCAAACCAAACTCCTTCCGCCAGGTCGTTTATATTACTTTTATACACTTTTCCATTCCACGCGGGATTTTCCACACCATCCGCACACGGATGTACTCTTTCGGTCCAGTCGTAGGGACGATCCACTTTCAACAAACCTTCTCTTTGACCGGAAAAGTTATGCTTGGGGAAAATACAACATCTCCTGTCCACATGCCCCGATTCGCAACAAAGGACAAACACGGGGCACGAACTGCTCGGTATACCGAAATGGAAGAGAAAAGATTTATCCGTCAGTCCATCCTGTACGGCTGGTTGGACAGCTTCCGGTCGTACGATTTATGCATGCAAAGTAATAAAAAATAAAGCAAGAAAAACAACACGCAAACTTCCCTGCCAGGCTTGGCCAGGATTCGCGTGGCGGGACCATTATTGCTGCGCCCTTCGTTCCCGTCGGCTGTCCGGTCGCACTGCGTCACGATGACTCGTTCAAAATACATTAAATTATCATATTGTTTTGTTGCCTTTTTGCTTCGATCCATCAAGCGAGATTTGTCTCGTGGGTTAAGATGATTCGGGACACGATACTGCACAGCTACTGATGGTATTAATAATAGAAAAAAAAAACATGCAAAAGGCAGATGACATAGAGCAAGCGAATTTATCATCGGGGAAAGTGTTGGAAAATTGGATATTGGATGGTGAATTACTTGCCTTGGGGAGCATAACAGGGAAAGGATGCATTATTTGCACATCACCACTTTCAACACAGCCTATATACCTGGCTTAAATTCTTAAATTTATACGATATTTATAAATATCTTATAATTAAAATATACGACTACACTATATTAGTACAATCGTTGGTTACCGAATTCATAAAACTGGATCAAAAATAATAAATCTATGTTTATCTTTGTTTGATAAGGTTGAAGAAAAAAGACTCATTAAAAAAGTTCTAGTATCCCAATTAAGTAGCAAAACCACAAAAAAAATAACTAAGCACAAGGGATAAAGTTCCATCCTTTCAGCGAATCAACAATACTCAAACCCCTTGCACCGAATATGTAAATATGGTTTGTGAGTGAGTAAAATAAATAATCCATCGGATGAAAAATGGCCTTTAATTGAGTTGAACGAATGGAAATGATGGAGAGGGTCCAGTTTGCTGGTGATGCTACAAATGACGAACCAGGGATTATGGTTATCGTCCTTGTTCGTACAGGATTAAGCTTAATCGTTGTCAGATGGCGTCCTCGAAGGATGAAATTTTTCCATCCCTGAATCAGTGTCCTTCTTCAAATGTTGAATTTGTGTACTGTGTAATTTGCTTGATTCTTTTTCAGAAGGAAAGGAGCAACAAATTCAAAATCCAAACTCTTTTTCGAGCCCAAGTTAAACAGCGATACCAGCAACAGTGATCTGTTAGACAATGCATGAAACTGGTAAAACGCCTAAAGTTATGCAACGTGTGTAACACAATTTTTGTTTTTATGCCATCCATTACTACTTAAACGGCAACAGTATCTGTGAACCCAAAGGAACTAGAACCCTTATTTTAGACAAATTTTCTAACAAGGGTAAAATGACCAATAACGTTCCACATAAAAAAATCCATATAGCTCTACGTCAAACGATTTCCACTCAATCAATTCAGGTGCGGTGAAAGTAAATTGATGGTGATCGATCATAGTACCATGTGTAGCTCCGCCGAAGCTGTTAAATACACTTCATTGCGAATCTTCCTTCAACGGACAGGGGAAAGTAACATGGCAACCATTCGGAACCTGTAGCCATCTTTCGCCATCTTGCTCTGGGAAACATCCGGAACACTAAGCGAGTGTGTTCGGCAAAAATAAATTGAAAACGATCGACGAACGAAAGGGCATCAACAAAACAAGCAATAAAACACACAAACAGGACAAAAAAACGAAAATCTACGAAGCATCCCTGGGTGTGTTAAGGGACCGCTGGACGAACACGATAATCTACGATGAAGTGGTACGGGAAAAGATGATGGGAAGGACGTCAGGACAGAAAAAAAACCCAATTCATCCTTTCACCAGCAGCAGGTTCTGCATCATCTACTTCCGACGTTTCACGTTCACTTCTTGTTCTTCTCATCGATCAGCACCAATAAATCATCCAACCGGAGAGTCTTTGGATTTGGCAGACGAATAAATAGATCCTGCTTCCTCTTCGGGTTCTCCGCGCAATCAAACCACGGGGAAAACTATCCCTCAGCGAAGTTCCCCTCTCTGTTAGCTTCCCGGTCAGTTTTCCTAAGCAGCGGAATGGTTTTTAACGTTCGGTTGTTGGTTTGTTCCATTTGACCATGGTAAACATCGCACCGCTTCCATTCGACTGGTGAAGCCTCACCACCATGTGCGTGCCTTGACTTGTTGGACCTACAAAAGATACTAAACACAACCCGATCATCGGTCGGCGAATGAAGGCGTTAGATATAAATAATTTTGTAGATGAATGACGGATTGCTTGGTAGATGTCGGGCTGTCGAGTTGAATGGTTGCAAAAGCGAACTTCTTCCGCAAGGACCCGGGGGTTTTCGGGACCCCCACCCAACCTGAGTTGCGGTCGGTGATAGCGATGGCAACAGCTTCCTACTATTAATCTTTAATTGCGAAGATATAGCGGACGGCAAATCAATAACACCAGCAACTCAATAGGACGATAGAAAAGATTATCCGCGAATGAACGATGTAGCACGAAATGTGTTACTACTTCCGCTGTTCAGTGTTAATTATTGATTTATGTTCAATAGGGGAAAAAGTATCTTCCAACGTAACCAATTTCGAGAAGGCAGTAATCATTCAGGAAAGAAAATTAAAAATTGAAGAGCACGCCATTTTCTTTTTTATCTAAAGTTTTCTGATCAAATTCAAGAACTACTTCAACATAACTAAGCTACTGAGCATTTAAAGTCCTAATTGTTCTAGGAAAAGTATTTTGATTCATTTTTTCCCCGTTTATACAGTTCAAGTATGAACGAAAAGATAAAAAAGACGTTGTGGGAAATGCCTTTATGCTCTCGAACGACGGAAAAGCGGTTAAGAGGATGGCAAACGATGCATATTTAATCTGCCTGTTCGCATGAAGAGGTATTGATTCGATGAGTGCATACCGGGACAGGTTTTACCGAGAAGAACCCCACAAGATGTGGGAGGAAAACCATCGATGACGGTTGTTGCAATGCAGCAGCAAACGATAGCTTGTAAGCGCTGTACGTATTCTGAAGTGCTTACCGGTTTCGTGTACCCTTGCTGTGGCTTGTGATCGGGAAAAAATTATTGATAAAAAGAAACCCTTTCCTAGCGCATTGCATTCCCGGAGTAACTGGCAAGAAAAATGGTTGCTCCTTTTAACAATGCTATTTTAATCGCTTCACCACTGACCTGGAGCATTACACGGCCGGCACGGCATTACAAATAGTATGCACCAGTGTGAAAGACATTCCTTCGTTTAACGAAGGTTGTTACTGCAAATGGTCCTTCTTCTCAACCTGTGCAGTAGCGGAATTAAATGGTCAACGAGCACGAACGACCAACAGGCGCTCTACAGTTTTCATAGCAACTGAGCTATGCTATAAACTACACCGTTTGGACAAGTTAGCATCACTTCATGCCTTAGGAGCATTGGAGCATAAAGCAAAATGATCTGCCAATTCTTGATTGACTGTTAAAAATATATATCTTTTATATACTGCAATGTGATTCCCATTTTCCGAAACGTCTCCGTTTAAGGATATCTTTGTATAATAGTATCCTTTTGACAGCTCGTAACTGTCATTCTACGTTTGACGTTACGATCTAGAACAAATTTGCGTCATAAACTGGTTTAGTAGATTTATGTTTAGCGAGCAGCTTGATTTTGAGCCTTTGTCGCAGACGATTCGGACTCGTTCGTACTCACTCAGAAAGTAATATAAAAATTAAACATCTGGAGTCGGAAATGAAGTTATCATTTTTCAACAACGAACTTCCGATTAAGTCCATACTATAATAAGCCAACAAACATCACTAATCATTTTTATTACTAGTCATAACACTTTAATTCAGAACTCAACATGATCAGCTAAACGTTCAACGCTAAAAGATCGTAATTGTCAGTTAAGTGTTTCTGGATACTTCACACTCACAAATACATCCTCTAATCTTAAAGTGAAAGTTTCTGATATAAGCAATAAATTACCCAGATGTACATTGACCGTACTTCAGCTTTAAGAGATCGTGCCTCATTATCATTACAAATCTTTCGCTCATAAACAATTGATATTGCCTAGATGCCCTCTGTGGATTCTCATATTTTAATGTCCAATACGGACAGTTCTCGTCGCGTGATCATGCAGTGTTTACTACTTCACCCTAGATACCAGCCTTTTTTTTCTCCCGCTAAACCACACATCCGAAAGCCAATGATCCCTAACACGATCGTAGACCAACAACGGTTAACTTAAGCCAAAGCAAATCTTCGCTTATCGCCTATCTTCTACCCACGCCATCGACCGACGAGTTGCACCGAAGCAACGCCCATCTGGAGAACCTCCATTCGCTCGGTAGCTGCCGCTTGTGAAGTGGTCAACTTTCAAGCAATCAAGAAGACAACGTTGTGCACGCGAATTCCGATACCGCGTTTCCAACCCATCGCCGAAACGGTAGCGCAATTGATTGAGGCGCATTTGACTTTCCTTATCGGAACGATTTGCCGGTGTCGGTATAAAAACTCACCGCAACAAGCCGATAGCACTCTATAGTGTGCTGGACACCTGGAGACGCGTGAACAACCAAGTAGTGAAATGCAGCGTAACAAGTCGATGCTGCTTGGGACGGCAGCGTTGCTGTCCCTGGCGTTGCTGGTGGTACTGCAGACACCAACAGCAGAGGCCGATCGTTTGCAACCGAAAGGATATCGCGAAACGGTGCAGAAGCTCCAAAAGCATTACGGTAAGTGTATCCACCAGTTTGTGACGCACAAAGTTGCAATCAGAAAAAGTGTGCTTCGATCGAACGATCCTGGCGACTCGTACGCGCTTAATCTTATCACAATAATTGCCACAATTCCACACGTTCCTCTTCACGGGGGGGTTATTGCGGGTGCTTGTGCCATAAAACGGATTATCATTAATTATCGAAACTGTTTGTTTTGCAGTTAAGTTTGAGGACAAAGTCTCGCGGGAATTCCGCCTGTGGAAGGAGGAAGGCACCATGTCGCAGCACTTCCGACAACTGATCCAGGCGTCGGCTATTGGGAAAAGTGAACGAGCGCAGGAAATACGCGAACTGCCAACGGCCCGAGAGGGTCCGCTCTGTGCGATCTGCCGCGGGTTCGGTGGATCCGTTTTGGAGTTCCGTCGGGAAGGTGCCTCACGGGAGGAAGTGTACAACACGACGGTGGAACTGTGCACAATGCTTAATCTGCAGGAAGAATCCATCTGCCGGGGTTTGATCGAGCTCAACATTGATACCATCCTGTACATTGTTGACAATCGACCGGATCTAACTTCGGCATCCCTGTGCGCAGTTGTCTTCCAGTCCGGTGCCTGTGTACTGGATGATCCCACCTTTACCGAGTGGCAGGTGGATGTTGACTCGAACGGAACACCGGTGACATCATCGAAGTCGGGTACTGCCCAACGTGGTCCAAATGATCTGAAGATCGTTCAAATCACTGATCTTCACTTTGACCCGAACTATCGCACGGGATATAATGCGGAATGTGGAGCGCCTGCTTGTTGCCGGGAGTCTCAAGGTATCCCGGAAGATACTACAGCTGCGGCCGGACACTGGGGTGACTATCGGAACTGTGACACACCGTGGAATGCGGTAGAAGATCTTATTGATCGCATTGCGGAAGACCATTCCGATGCGGACTATGTCTACCACACCGGTGACATCATCGATCATGGCATCTGGGAGACGTCGATCGGGTACAATGTACGCTCCATTAATCGCGTCATTAGCAAGCTGCGGGAAACGTTCCCCGAAACGCCCGTCTACAATATTCTTGGCAATCATGAAGCACATCCGACGAATGTGTACGAACTTGGTGAAGTGACTCGTCCGGATTTTTCTACCAACTGGTTGTACCACCTGTCCGCTGACCTGTGGAGTCACTGGTTGCCACGTGCCGCGGAGCAAACGATCCGTCTTGGCGGTTACTACACGGCCCTGGTACGACCGGGATTCCGTATCATCGCACTGAACAACAACGACTGTTATACCTTTAACTGGTGGATCTTGTTCCAACCGGATGCCCTCAAGGGACAGCTCCAGTGGTTGCACGATGTGCTGCTGCAGGCGGAACGGGCCGACGAGAAGGTACACATCCTGGCCCATCTTCCCATCTCATCCGATTGTTTCAGCGTATGGCAACGGGAGTATCGACGAATCTTGGAGCGCTTCCGCGATACGATCAGTGCCCAGTTCCACGGTCACACACACAAGGATGAGTTTAATGTGTTTTACGCGAGTGAAAATCCCGAGTTCGCTGTCGGTGTGGCGTGGAATGGTGGAAGTGGTACCGCACACACGAACGTTAATCCGAACTACGTCGTGTACTACGTCAATCCGGAGACTTATGTGAGTTAATCTAGATAGTAAGCATCTTTTGAGTTTCAATAGCTAAACCATTATTTTCGTTTCGTCTTACAGGAAGTGACCGATTTTGAATCGTACGCGTACAACCTAACGTCCGCTAACTTGACACCGGATGATCGTCCCGACTGGTTCCGTATGTACTCGTTCCAGGAGGAGTTCGGTTTATCCGATCTTAGCCCAGCCGGTGTGGATGAGATGATTCAACGATTGGGAACACCCGCGGGACGCTCTGAATTGCGCCGGTACTGGGAGTATAAGGTTAAGCTGGCCGATGCATCGCTTGCCAACGACTGTACGGAGGATTGTTTGCTGAACCATCTGTGTGAGATCGTCACCAACCAAGCGGATGATCTCCGTAAGTGCCAGGAACTGTCGGACACCTTCTTCGATTGAGGTTCTTGCTAGTGACTACGTTTTATAAACGTGGTGGAGCGAATTACAAACTAATATATGATTGTTTTTGATTTAAAATGCTTGTGAACAGTTGTGTTTATAATCCGTTCATAATTGGCCCTGAAACATTGGCCTTCATTCACTGATGGTCATTTCCTGGGGTCGTTTCACCTGATGTAATACCTTTATTAACCGATATCACGTTTCGTATGGGCTTGGTTGGATGATTCTTTAAAAAGGTACCAACAATCAATGCCTCAAATATACATGTGATAGATAAGAAACGCAACGCGTTGACGTTGAAATTTGTCGGTCATGTTTCAAAGACAAAGTTGATAGAATCACTTCAATGACAATGATCGCGATAGTGCAGGAAGATGTTAAGTAAGACTGATAAGGTTGATAAACGGACGGGCTTACAACATTTGAAAACAAATTTTACATAAGGAATAAATTCCTACAAATATTCAAATGAATCAATTGCGAACCACTAGGATACACGTGCCAGAACGCCAGTCTGTCCTTGACTACAAGAAATATCTGTAGTATGGCCCAAGGGTTTTGGGCCAACCCAAAGCAAAAAAATTAAGCGATAAATTTTAAAAATGCAATATAATGAAATGCTCGTTACTCACCACGTGTACTTCGTTGTTGGTCGCGTTCAAATTGTTTGCTGTACGCAAGTTCGGATACAAGCAGCCGTCACTTTGCACGCAAAACACTATGCCTAATTGAACGCACAAAATAACACCACTCCCGAGAAACCGCTCGTGCACACGATTAGAATAATGATTACGGGCAAAAGTGACTATTCGCGACACCGTAAGTAACTAATTTCACTGAGAAACAAACAATCTTAACACAATGACACACTCAGCCGTCGTTTTGTTCAACGAGAAGCTCCGGAATGTGCTCTGCGCGTTCACAACGAAAAACTGCACCGGTTAGGGATCGCAATGCTTACTTTTCGCACTTTAGTAGATTCACTCAAAAGATACATGGATACACTATTTACAACCACGTTAACCGAGAGAACACTACTCAATGTTTTAGCAATTTTCCAGCAAAGATACCACCGAACAAACCACACCGGGGAGCACGAGCACGAGTTAAAATGTAAACAAACCATTTGCACTGTGTGACTCGAATGTTCATTGCATTTGACAGCTCGCATGACAACGAGATTTATAAAATCATTTTGTAAATAGTTGCGCTATCAGCCACATCGTTCTAGTGGCGCTAGTATCGTATTTCCTTTCTTTGCTCAAATTTAAATAACAAACAACCAGATTCAGTAGTAAGTTCTGTAACATTTTATTTCATTTTGCTTCATGGATTCGCACATTACTTATGGTCTAGTTATTATAACAAGAGTATAGTGAGTTTAATCGATAAATTAAGAGATACTAAGGAGATGTTCTTTACACTGTTCATGTTGCACCGTTCTTGTGTTTCTTTTATACTCGGAAAATGGTGCCGAAAATAGGTAGGGTCGAGAGATACCATGGAAAAAAAATGATTTTTTTCTTTTGTCTACAACTTGTCCAATCCAAATCCCTAACAGAAAGCTATTGTCAATAAGAATAACATTTCGCGTGTTCTTAAACATGTGTTTGCTATTGTGTGGTACACTTTTGCCCTACGCAAAATATTCCATAACGAAACATTAGAAAAGTGAAGAACTCAAACATGCACACCGGGAGCACCGAAAAAGGGTGTGTGAATAACGTAATGCATACACTGGTTCGCGCAAAAGCGTCTTGTTCGGTTGGTACAAATCACTCTTACTCATTCATCAGAACAGAAGGAATTCAAGGGAGAGATAGAAAGAAAATAACATAAATTAGGATCGAAATGTAATGTCTATACACAACCACAAACATCATACAATAACTATAGCGATGCAAAAACGGTAGTATAATCGTAATAGTAGTAGCAGTACTATATGAAGAGGCATTTTTGGCATATTGTTTGTCCTTATCGCTTTCGCTTGCATGCGTGCACCACATCTCCGAAAATCGCCACGAAAAGATTACTTCAAAAAACACGCTAGGCAATTTCCGCATCCTTCGTTGCATGTACATATGTATGTAAAGTGGGTTTGTATATAATACCTACAGTCTAGCATATAATTGGTGTTTGCTGTTGTATACGCAGAAGAAGAAAAAACTGTTTCTAACTGCACTTACACTAAATATCTAGAAAACAGGGCTCTATATGCCCATACATATCCATGATCGTCTGCAGAGCAAAAAGCTTGTCTCGAGTGCTGTGTGTGTAAAGAATGTTTAACCTTTTTTTCATACTGGTGCTCAATCTACTACTAACGATCCTCCGCCCTAAGTAACGTTGTAAGGTGTGCTCTTTAATATATAAATGTTACACTTGTTCGCTCGCTAAAAGCGCGTACCTTATATTTTATGTACATAATTTTTGGTCATTTATAAAAAAAAACGAATGTCAATGTTTTCCCCCTTCCTAACTTCTCCTTCCTTTATAAGATGATCACGCTTTGGAAGACACGACATTTATACATGTGTGTGTGTTTCTGTTTTGAGTTAGTTTTTCTTCTTATCACACTGCGATCCTTTCCGCATTACGATTGTCGATCGATCGTCTGGAAAAACCACTCGGTGAAACGACGCAACTGCTGCACTGCTGCCTGACTTTCGTCTTGCAGACGTCGGTTTTCCTCCGTTAACCGTCGGACGGCATGCTCGAGTGATCGGCGGCGTCGTTGTTCGCGCAACACTCGATCGGAAAGCTGAGTCACCTGGCACTGGAGCTCTGGCAGACTCGAACTGTTCTGCAGTGCCATCAGAGCCTGCTGCTGTGCGGCATTACTGCTTCCGGTGGATACGGGTGAGGCTGAACTCGGCGTGGAGGAGGATAGATCCGGTCCACTGCCAATGCTACTGCCGGTTCCGCTAACACTACTACAACCACCTCCATTGACAATTGTTCCTACAGGACCGGCTCCGTTCATGTTACCATTGTGACCTGTTTGTTGTTGCTGTTGCTGCAATTGATGCTGGTTATGCACTCCATTCAACACCTGGCTGATGTCGTCGTAGTACACGTTACTTCCCGGATGTTGCGATTTAGCCACAGATTCCGATAACTGCAAACAAAAAAATACATTGTTAGGTTTCAACCCAGTACACAACGATTAGATCAAATGGTTACTCACCTGTGTCATTGCTTTGGTTGCCGTGTCCACTAGACTGCTCCAATCCATCTCCTTCATGTCCGGTAAAGGAATCTTGCCTCCACCATTCTTCAGGATGCCTCCGTTTACGAACTGTTGCTGTTGTTGCTTTCTACTTGGCGACATCTTCAAATGATCCTCATTCATGTGATGCTTTCCGAGCAGCTCACTAGCCGGACTGGAGCTGTTCGAGGTAGTCGACGAAATGACCGTTGCTGGTCGGGCCGTTGTAAAGATTACCTCTTCCTCACCACCGTTGCTTGGGCTGTTTGTACCTCCCCCATTGGCCAGCTTAAGCCCATTCCCATTGGCGGCCGACAGCTGTTGATTCGAACCACCCAGGTTGACACCTTCCCGTGAGCGACTCTTCTGCGGGATCGGTTTCAACCCACCGGCCAAGCTGGCAATGTTCCCGAGACTGTGGCTGTTGTGATGTCCCTTCTGCATACGCTCCATGCCGCCCGCGTTAAAGTTATCATCGTTTGCAATATAGTCCGGATTGATAAGCTTCATCAGATCTTCCTGCAGTGTGCTACCGGTCGTGTAGTTAACGCTATTCCGCTGTGGGTGATGTTGGGCTCCACCCTTCAAGGCAGCTCCGCTTCGTAGTTTTGCCGTTTCGCCGGTACCATTAGGTCGGGGACTGTTGTTACGACTGCTCGATGCACTACTTCCCGAGCAGTTTGCAGCAGCGCCGTTCGCTTTCTTGCCATTGATGCCGTATATGTTGGTCGTGGTTGCAGAACGTCTTAGTTGCGGTGAATTGTGTCGCGACAGATCATCCTCCTCGGCCGTATGATTTCCTCCAGCAGTCATCAGAAGATGATGGTTAGAAAGATTCTTCAACGAACTGCTGTACAAAGGTTCCGGATGATTTGGTTGCTGCGGATGAACGCCAGTTCCATCGGCACCGCTATTCGGCGAATCAGCAATGATGAGCCGTTTCAACATCGCAATGTTGGCCGAATTATCCCGCCCAACTGATTGACCCGACACTTGGCCTCCGGTACTGCGCGATGGAGACGACAACTGTCCACTGTCATTGTGCAGCGAAAGCGGACGCGGGCTAGATCCTGCGAGAGGAAGCGAATTGCTCGATGACGTCAACTTCGGATGATGGTAGTTAACGCTCGGATCGGAAGCAACGGATGGTGGACCCGCCATAATGGAGGATGCTTCCTGGGGCGGATCAAGTACGTCGTACCAGCGTTCATCGTTCGATGAGTGTCCACTCGATGACGACGTTAGTGTGCCCATATCAGCTCCGTTAGGCTGAGCAGTTGCTGTTATCTGCGGGCCGGTAGCACCAACAGCTGCGGTAAACGATCGACTACTACTTCCCGTACCATATCCCGAACTATTGCTTGATCGTGGTGGAGAAAAGTTACGCTCATATCGTCGTCGATGACTGGCGGATGATTGCAGCTGTCCACTTGGGAGCACCTTCTTACTGCTGCCACTATTTCCACCACCACCTTGACCGCCGGTACCATTTTTACTGCTGCCTCCTCCTTCCAGCACCATATTGTCGTACTCGCTCTCGTAGTTGATGGAATTGAATCGACAGTTCTGCAAGGTACAACCGCGTCTCGGTGTAAAATCAGCAAATGATTCGATTACCGTAACCGTAACCTGTGCTGACGTCTTCAGCAGATCGACCATCTGGTCGTGCGACAGCGTCGCTACAGCTACCTTGCATATCTCCACCAAACGATATCCCTGTCGAAGCCCGGCAGCCCACGCTTGGCCTGAGATCTCCACCTGCGTTACAACACCGTCCGGCTGCACGTGGAATCCAAGCTGTCCCATCGGATTCCGTCGCAGGCTAAGCTCAAGTGCACCGCACCCATTCGTCACGGCACGTAACCGCTCGATAACCTCCAATTGCTCATCTCGATCACCGGTGTCGCGCATGTTAAGCGTCACACACTCACCCTGATGGTAGTACACTCGCAACGCATTCTGGCTCGTCGACCAGCCTAGAATTGCCCGACATGGCGTCACAAAGATGATCTGCCGCGTACACTCCTCAATCAGCACGAACGTTTCCGCCGAGATGCCAAGGAAGCAATCAACGTGTGTCGATTGGCCACTGTCATGCAACACCACCTGCCAACAGAACGCACCCCGCTGTGACAGATCGCCCGAGAAGCGTGGTTTCGTTGGCCGTTCACGCTTTTTGCTCGGGAAGATCGAAAACCGCTGTCCCGTTTCAACCACCGTCGCCGTGCTATAGTTGGTAGCCAAATCCTTTAGGTACTCTTGACGCGTTCGGATCGCCATCATCGCAAATTTCACCGATCGATGTGCCGCATTCTCTGCGTTGATCACCTTCGACAGTAGAAAGTCGGCAAACTGTTTTCCGCGTGGGTAGTGCGAGCCGGCCCGTACCGGTGGCCCAAACACGGGCACATCCTTTGAGCGTGATACCGCGACCCGGTATTGGGTATGGTCACTGCACGGGTTTACCGCGCGCACTATCACAAACACATGCTGGAACTGGCTGCGAATGTTTTTCGGCGTGAACGGGAGTGCTCCCGGTTCCTGGAACACGATCGTCACAATATCGTTGCCGATGTGACGCTTGCGGAGCAACTGTTGTCGATTGTTCGGCGTAAACGGCAACATCGTCGATACGTGGAACATAATCTCACAATCCTGATGCGTTGCGTACAGTGAATGTGTCCCGGTGGAGTCGGTCTTATTATCCAAACCCGCTTTGTAGTGCTCGAAGCCCTTCAACCGGACACGCCGTCCGATGGTGTCGAGGAACTCGTTAAACGCCGGACCAGCCTCCTCGTTGTTGTACATATCCTCCTCGGAGGATTGCCCAGCCCGGCAGTACAGGATGCCCACCTTGTACTTGTTGGTGAGTCCCTGTTCGTCCAGCTTCAGCAACTGCTGCTCACACTGGGGCGTGCTGACTGCCAACCGAAGGCAGCCGATTTGTACTTCCGGCGCAACGTACTCCAGAATCTCTTTGGTATTGGCGTGCTTGCCGGCACCGCGCGCATTCGGAATCGAGTCTTCGATCACCGAACCGCGCAACGTTAGCAACTCCGAGGTGCGCACTATCAACCGATACAGGTACTGTTCGGCTGGGTGCGTAGTCGTCGGTGCTACGTCCGAACCGTGTAACGCGAGCGTCTGTACCGGCGTAGGGTTGATCTTTTCTCGCTTGATCGAGATCGCAACCGGGCCGAGATGTTCGTCCATCCCGAACCAGTTCTGGTGATCCTGGCCGAAGAAGTGTTGCCGGTAGTAGAGTGCCCCGTTGTCAATCTGTTCAATTGGACGGGGTCCTTTCTGGTACGGGCAGGTGTAGCCTTTCCACAACGTGTCGTTTGTGCCACACTCTAGCACAGATACACCGTACGCAAGTGCTGGTCGGTGGATAGGTCGCCGTTGCGATCCGCTTGCTGTTCCACTCGCACCAGAAGAAGTTGCCGTCGATGACGCCATTCTTGTAAGGCTAACCTCCCGTTCTTCCTCACCGCCAATCTCATTCCGGAAGAAGGGACAGTTCTCGAGGAGTTCGTTCTGTTGCCCATCACCGTAGTCCTCGTCCACACTATCTCCATCTGGGGTAGAAGATCGTGTGCCATACGTGGCCGCCGCCGATGCGCCTGTCGTCGTATTACGCCGGCGTTCCAGAAGAAAACCTCGCAACTTGGCCGCGTACCCCAGATTGGCCGTAAGCGAACGACAATCGAAATGAGCAAATGCTCGACGTCGTTGCCGCTCTTCAATGTCCGCCGACGAAACAGTTGTTGTCGTTGAGCTCGTGCTCACGTTCAATGCCGCACACAACTGACTGTCGTCCAGAGAGGCTGCCGTGGTGGTGGCTCCTCCATTTGCCACTTGTCTAGATTGTTTTCCATTGGCAGCTCCATTGCTTCCAGTCGCACCGTTTCCTGTACTGGAACCCCAAAGCCGATGGAATTTATTCCTCAACTTTGGGCTTGCGTTTCCTCCCCGATCAACCACATCGTCTCCGCTAAGGGCAATAGGGTTAGTAGAAGCTGCAGTTCCTCCATTGCCGCTTCCGTGTACATGTTCTGTGTGATGTTTGTTCAGCGAGTACAGCAGTGAGGATCCATCCAGCCCAAACGGTTGATACTCTTGCAACATCGTGAGGAAGCTTTCACCAGCACTCGGTGTTCCACCCTGACCCTGATGATGGTGGTGATGGTGTGGGTGACGATCGGATGAGATCACATCGATTGAACCGTGGCTACCATACTCGCGCCTTAGGTTCGTTCCACCGCCCGAATGTAGATGTTCCGGCATACCACCAGCACCGTGATCGTGTATCAACTCCAGACTCGAATTGCTTCGATACAGATGATCCGCATGACCGTGAGGGGATAACTTTGTACCAACCACTCCATGCACATTGCCCAAGGTCGCCATATGTCGCTGGACGTAAGAGTAACGCTCGTGTAGAGAGTTCCTAGCTAAGCCCGCATCTACACGCGCTCGTCGGACATTGCTTTTGTAGTACTCGACGGCATGCATCGCTCGTTCCCGTGCCGAAGGACGATTCTGTGGTGCGCCTCCGGCCGGTGTTAGATGATGTGGTGGTGGTGGTCCACCCATTCCTACACCCGGTGGTGGTGGAGGAGGTCCATGTGGATGATGCATACCCGACGGAGGCAACTGATGGGGTGCTCCACTAACGAGACGTTGTTGTGGATGAGACTGTTGTTGTTGCTGCTGCTGCTGTTGTTGTTGTTGTTGTTGCTGTTGTTGCTGCTGCTGATGGTGTTGTCCCATCATGGAGATACCGGCACCGGCAACAACTGGCGTTGGCATCATATGTGGTAAACCAGCCACAGCTGGCCCGCCGTTGATGTGAGGTGGTGGTCCTCCAACCTCCGCCAGATTAATCATCCCATTGCTGGAGTCCTGGAAAATTAAGGACGAAAAAACACGTGTTAAGAAAACATTCCAACCTTAGTTCTTTATGTCAAGATCATTCTCCTGAGAAGGAATTTGATTAGTTAAGCTATAAGCGTCCTTAAGGATAGTAACCCAAACTTAACTCTTTTCACAGTGTTCATAGAAACTCCGACCTCGCCCGAATAGAAAGCCCTGAAAGGGAACGATCAATAAACGCCACGAAACATCGGCAACAGTAAATGAACGTTTGAACGGTTGCCCTAATTATTGCCAATTGTTTGAACCTTTCAGGGTGCTGTCTTATTCGTTTGAAGCATCTCGAAATTATTGTGTACGCATCTTCACTCCATACGAAAACGCATTTCCAAATGCGAAATGTTCCCCTCAAAACGGTACGGAAGAAGGATGTAAAAGTGTGACCCGTATACACTTGGGAAACGTTATTAGGCTGATGCGGTGCGATCTCAATCGCAACACCAAAAGCTTAACCTCAAATTAAAAGACTCTTAAAAGCGTGAGCACAACACGTTCACTTGCACGTTCCAAAAGTATCAACAAACCTGACTAAAAGCTGTTACTGTAGTGAATGAACAGACACAACAACAAAAAAAACAACATTACGCTTGTGCTCATTACAAAATGAGCTTCATCACCATTGACGGATGGTTTGAAGGTTTAATTTCCGGAGGCAAGAGAGATCACCCACCAGTGTGTCATTCGTTGGAGCGTGACCCGGAAGTAAACCGTGGAACAAATCGTACCTAAACAGGTTCGCTTCACGGTTTGCGGAAGAGAATCTGCAGCGTTATCTATTACACGATTGTGATTTTTTTTTTCATGATTGATACATACATTTTTTGGAGGAGAAAGTTCGTCGCGACGGATGTTGAGATTCATTTGGAAAATAAATAACCAGAAATATTAGATTGAAAATACGTGACGTATTTTTGAGTAGTAGTTCGTCAATAAAACGAGTTATGTAAAGGTGTACACGAACTGCGCCGGATGTGATAAGAAAGTAAACATATTAAGGATATAAAAAGGCACACAACTAACACCTTCATCATTTCACTCTCATGATCCATTCCTCGGTACCGAAATGTTCCCATCAAGCGCGCCGGACTTCGACACAATGCGTTCGCTGCCGTCTGCAATCTAATCTAATTTTATAGCGCATTAACACTTCATTTCAGACATCCCATTCATCGCTAATGAAGCGCTGAGCAGCATCGTCGGAAAAAAGCGCGGTGCCAGAATTCGAACGAGCATCAATCATGAGGCAGGATGATGATTATAAAGGTTCTACTTCCAATTTCTTAAAACCTAAATGAATTCTACCATGCCTACCTTCGCCGTGCATGTTTACTTGTTGGATTCTCGAAAACAGCAAGAAGGAAGTACGAACGTCTCAACGAAAAAAACAATGCTGCAATTGGACTCAATCATGTCTATTTGTGATGGATCGAGTCTTTTTTGTCGTATTCTTTGGCTTAATGCTTCTCCTCTTCTGACTTTTCTTCTGTGCACGAGTAAAGATGCATAGGAGTGCGACTATAAGAGACGAGAATAGCCCTCAGACAGAGTGGTGTGTGTTTTGAAGATTTGTGGTGATCCTTCCATTCTATTCCCTGCAACAGCTGCATCACGTGCGCCATCATCATGATGATGTTTCTTCATGCATTCTGGAAGGAAGTGCATAGAGAAATAAAAACTCACAGAGGGTAGATGAACTACACCCAAACACAAACCGATTGATCAATCGATTCGTTGCGATGTCTGGGATTCTTTTTACTCGCTTTCCCTTCGAGCTGTTGGACATGGTTAAATCTAACTCATGCTGGAAATGAGGGAACGGGGTGGGATCAAGTTCTTCTTATTTTAGAAGTACGTTTACTTACATTTCTGTGTTTCAAGGAGTTTCTTCTTGATTTTGTGCACTTACTATCGACTTTACCAATTAAATTGTCGATCGACGGTCACACTAGAAGGGTAGGGTTAATTCTTTGTGCAACATTAAACACTTTGGAACATTTCCAAATCGTTTCGAGATTCGAATTTCCGTCGCAATTGGAGTATTGTTCTTTCAATCGGGAATGTTTTCGTTACTGGTGGTGCTCGTGTCAAACACGAATAGGCACAACTAGACATCCAGAAAATGGTGACTAACAGCCATGGTTACAGTAAGATCTGTATTGTACAGCAACAAACGTGCCTAACGGGGTTTTTTTACTGCACAATCCACCAAAGTATACATAGAACACCCCGAACCCGTTGACTTTTGTCGCATGTCTAGGAGAGTTGCATCTTGCAGGTCTACAGCACACACGAAGACCTTAAACTTGGTGCCCGTGTACATAAACGGGTCAGCAAACAAACCGGCCCGAGAGAAAACCCGCTTACCAGAAAGCCACCACAACACGGGAAAGGAAAGAAGACGAAAGTAGGAAAACGTGTTCAAATCGCGCGTAAATACATCGGGCTTGAACGCGCCAAAAAGCGTCTTGCATCTCTCCGGCAAGTCCACGGTTTGTTCCGTTGGAAGATCTCCGTAAGACCCGTAGACGGGTCCATCCTATCCATCAACCGGTCTTTCCAACTCGTCCAACTTACTGCATCTTGCTTGCATTACAATTGCACCGCAGACTAACACTACCACGAGCGCTTCCGCCATTGGATATCTTAGGATGATGGTCTTTGGACGCTTGAGGAAGAAAAAAACGTAAACAAACCAACTCCTTCCTCGAAATCGACACTGATGATGGTGGTGATGCCCGACGGACAAATACTGGAACGGGTGATGACACAAAGCCTCAAACTGACGCACTGGTACGCACAAGTCCTCCACCGTGCTTGAGGGGGATATTGTATCACCAACTCCACCGCACCTCCTTCTTCATGTGGATTTGCACAACGCACTGTTTGTCGCTTCTTTGGAGCTTGGAACACCGCCGGCAGCAGCCTTCCTAGAAGCATCATGCCACCACACGGCACGATAGGCTGTTGTTTGCAATACACCGCCATGTAGTTCGTCTCCTCTTACGCCACATACCCACACCTTTCGGTGCAGTGAAGAAGCAACATGTTTTATATTGCGTGTGTGTGCGCGTATACACCTCCATCATCGGCTAGCTGCACAGCATCGACAACAATTACGAGCCGTTTATGGCATCATCATATCGCGTTGGATGCACCTCGATACGATGGCCATGTTGGTACGGTGTCGGCCATTGTGCAGGGCCCGTGTATGTGGTTTACCCTGAAACCATATGACTGATGTTGGGAAACCTTTCGGTTCTCCCCTTATCAACCCCGTACCTAATCGGCATGATTTAATCGTCGGAATGATTTGCGATCATTACGACTCGGCGTAACTGTGTAACCATTCGTATTCCTAAAGCTTGGGTAAGACGACATCCATTTTTGCGAAAACGCATCAACGCGGATTGACCATATTGGACTGCATTAATGATAAATTAAATGTATCAAGTTCCTTGAGGTACCGTATGATGCTTGTGTCTAGATAACATAGGAAACTTATCCTCCCTGATCATTGTAGGAAGTGTCCACCATTTCCTTGAACTGATCAACACAAAAAAAGAAAGGAAGCTCATTTAATGCAATGTCAGTGACCCAGCTAGCGCAAATAGTGACTCCCGGATGTCCTCAACGATGTTCATGATCCTCTTAAACGAGATTATCGCATCAAGTAATACTAACTGTTAAAAAAGGCAAATGGACGATAGGATACCCCAATTGCCACGATTGTGCAAGAGCGTAGAAGGTTCTAATACGGAAATCGTATTGCTTACGTTTACATCTTGACGAGTTTCTTTACCTTCGATGTGTGGTCCACGCTGGACGTTGATCCGTTCCCTGCTATGATTTGTCTCGCTCTTACCACAGATTTTTTGTGATACGGGTGGTCTCTAGTGCATAATAGAGAGTAATTTGTGATATGATAATATTGTTACCCTCTTTGGGAAGTCACCTCGACCGGTGGATAGACTCCGTCCAGCGACAAAGATCCGGCGTACGGTGACTATCCATTACGTCCCCGGCCCGGATAACCGCGGATGCTGGTAAAAAGAACAACATAATGTAATGCATATCATGAAGTAACGAATCACACATCTCATGCATCCCTCGCAGTGGAGCAGTAAATAAATAAATAAAGTCGCACACTCCTGACTCTCCAACATTCATCCTCGCCCCCTGTGGTGTTGTACACGTTGTCTGATCCCTCATTCCGATAGACGGTTGACGGTGTATCGGAACTGTATCAGAGCTGCACAACGCGAGAACGGATGAGAATAGAACACAAGTGGTCTGTGTTCCGTGACCGTACCGACGTGAAGGGTGAAGTTGGTCGTCCGCATGTGTGTTTGTGTGCGTTTGTGGAGCGAAACCTGCTACAGTGGATCGCGCAAGTACGGTAGTATCAGTTACCAGAACCCAGGCCGCAAGTCAAACACGCATCACGGCTCAGTGCTTCCGAGATGTTCTAGATAGTGTTGCAATCAGGGGGAGCACACATGGTGCACTTGTGCACTTCATAAATATGCAACCACCGCTCACTTTAGACCCCGCAAACATATTCCGCTTTCCGCTTTTCTCCTCTCTTTTGCTACAAAAACAAGCAAAATGGCAACAGATACGCGACTGTGGTGCATCAGAATTTTATGACTTCGTTCTAGTGCCGAAGAGGAAAACGGGTATAAATTACCGTAACACCACGCAAACACACAGCTATACTATATACTATCGACATAACCTATTCCCCTTTTTCAGCTAATACTACTACCACATCCACGGACCGTATTGAGGTGGAATTGAATAATCTCATTATGGCAACGTCACGGTTCGGTTTGCCTCCAAATAAAATTAAAAATAGTCACCCGTCAACCCACAATTCCAAACGGGCGTCGAAGTGTGAGAACTTTGTGAGTTCTCCATCCGGTAGCCTCGACGTAGAATTTAGCCAAAAGATGCAAGTTAATCCCGCTCGTTCCTAGCTTGTAAGTTATCCCGATGGCCTAGTTCCCAGTTCAGCAGCTGATCAACAAGCACAAACAACACGAACGATTGCGTCGGTGGGTATTTATACCGTGTCCCCACGTTTCGAAGCGGTATCTAAAAGGTGTTCTGTTCTGTCACCTCTGGGACGGTGTGTTGGCGTACCTTCAAGGGAGGAACTGAACCGTTCACATGGTCATCGCACATTTTAATAAACGTTTGTACCGACGGCGACCCTATATGACGCCCTTCTTTTGTCCTTCCGAGTACACAATGCCAAGGATTGCAAGTGACGTTGACCCCCAAAACACAATCCTGTTACTTTGTGCTATATTACAAAAATTATAGATCTAACTGATTTACACGATCATCACTAAATAGTGAATATGAGTACAACTGGAACTCGCGTCATCGAAGATGCTCCAGAGTTCTGTTCCAGAATTTATTCATTAACCGAGCGCCATGGTTAGTGATACATCAAGTCTGGCGCCAACAGTTTTTGCGTGTTGTTTTGCGGAAAAAAACGAACAAAGTATAAAGCGAGGACAACGACCTTTCCAGCCGTCTCCGAACCGTCTTATATGTAGGCGTCGCCATCAGTAGCCAGCCGCCCATTAACATCTCTCCACGCTGGTGTTCTCAGCGAGACTTATTAATTCGCTCTGACCCCGTCATGTGGGACATCATATAGCGCACGAGAACATAACACGCACGAAAGATCAGCTTCCATATTACTTTCATTAGGTACAGTAGACACTTGGGCAGTGTACGTGTTTACATATTCTAGCTGACTTTTCCATTAGCTACTGGTGGTCCAACACATAAACAACCACACACAGCTCTTCATTGTAGCAATTCAAATATTGAAACTTTGCGGGGGCAAATAACTCCGAACCGGAATCGTACATCTTTATTTGCGACCAATTTGTCCCAGTGCGTTCAACGTCATCTTGATAGACGCGCTGCACAAAACGATGCGGAAGACTTATGACGACCTAGAGCATTACGGTTGAAAGCTATGCCGTTTGAGCTCAGTTATTGACACTGATTCATTGGACTCGTAACGCGAAAGATCGAAAGAATGTCAATAGAGGTTTATGACAAGAATAGAAAAAAAACCCTCACCATAGTGTTCACATTCTTTGCATTCTTCTCACCATTGATTATCCGGCATTACTACCGAGGAGTCAACCTTCGAGTCAACGCGAACCATTTACTTGGAACATTAATTAACATTGGCGACAGTAACTCTCCGGTAACTCTCGGTAACGGTATCGGCACCCCTAAACGTACTTTGTTTGCAGTAGTTTGTACCATCATTCATGCCCTTACCTTCTCCTCCCCATAGGGATTGTTTAAGCTTGCCTAAGACAATTAGAAAAGAGTATGCTGCAAAATGGAATGTATGTGCTGCTACTACTACTACTACTACTACCCAGAAACATTACGGTACTGACCGGAACAGAATGAGAATGGTTTCGAAATCAGATATCATGCACAGGTCAAGCACTGCCGTTCGACCGTTACCGTGCACCGAAGCTTACGCAACGCCCAATAAGGACGATCAAAGGTAGACGCGCCACCACCCAACCCATAAGAAACGAGGCAATAAAATAGAGAAGCGACCCCTCTTGGACACACCCAGCTCTTCCTGGTTGTCCGCGAGTGGGCACTTCTTTCGCCTATTCAAGTGTTGGAATTTTTCACCTGTCGTTGGATTCTCCACCGTGGAAGACGTAGAAATTATTGGCGTACAGATTTTGCCACCTGAAGCGTCTCGAGTGTCATGACGCTCGGTAAGTCTGAGCGTCATAAGCATGAAAAAACAGCGTCGTGGTTCAGGGCGCAATATTGCAGCGTTGCGCGTCATGTTGTTCGGTGGATTTGCGCTACCATTCTGTCATTTAATTTACTGCTCCTACCGACTGAGCAAGTCCGGAACTGCCAGACGTATCTCGTTCCTCGTTTCTGGCTCACACGGTAGCTCTGAACAAGCGTTCCGCAACAAGAATGCATTTTAATATTTTGAAACACTGTTCGACCATGCGAAAGCGAATTTCCTAGAACGCATTCCTTTCCCGACGCAGAAGCACCCGGACCAGTGGAACGGTTGATAATCTCCGGGACTCACGTCCGAAAGGGTTTCTCTTCTTTCGTAACCCATCGCGTATGCAAATATCAGACTCGGTTTCAATCAGTTCTGGATGTCAAGAAGTTGTGAGCGAGGAATGGAAAGAAGACAGTCTGAGCTTGTCGTACAGCCACACACAACCATTCAACATCGTCAAAAGCGACGCAAGATCGCGGGACCGCCTGACGAAAGCGTTTGAATAATTCATCCAAGTGTCGACATAATGAGTCGATTGTTTTGGGACGAGAGATCCCAACGAAATGGAATGTTCCTCAAGTGATTTCTCGCTGCTGGCCACGCATATGAAGAATAACCTCGAACCAGTGTGTGTTTATTCTATTTCGCATTTTTCTCTCTCCACATAGCTGCCACATGAAATGAAGACAGAACTTAGGCCGACGTGTCGCACTAAGAGCTAGAAGCCCGCAGAATGGATTCCCATTGTTGAGTTTTAAGTGTTTGAGAAGAGTTGTGGCTTCAACCGCTGGTTCAATTTTAACGGCAAGCAATTATTCACTGTGCGCAATGCTTTCCATTTGTGGCAATTCCACGTTTGACAGACGATCGTATCGACACCTTATGGCGATGTTAAACATCCCACTTTTTTCGCTTTCAAACGATTTCAACAATTGCAGAGTGTTTCATTTTCTGATTCTTTCACCAATTCGACCGCAACTCACCCACACGCACCGCCTTTGAGTGATTGAATTATGACTCATTTTATGGTTATGGTGTCTTCTAGTTGAGTTATGATGAGGTGAACCATAAAGAGTGTGCTAGAACGATAGAATTTTATTGCGGCAACCCTCGAGGAGGAAAAAAACAAAGAGGTATAATTCCACCGAAACAAAGGCATCCTTTCTTTTCGCTAAAGTTAATCTGTTTGGACGTGTCGTTGCATCGGTTCGCATTCAAACCCGAAGAGTTATAACCAAAAAGCGCTAGCGGAAGCAAACATCAAGCACCAAAGAGGCTTGATCAGCAAATCGAAACGTACGTGATACGAAAACATGCATGTGCACGCTAGTGATCGTGACTTTAACGCTCAGACCTTGGAGTCCGGATTCAGATGACGCGTGCTGGGTGTTGATTTTTGCTGACACTATGCTGTGGTGCTTTATGCTGAAACTGACACTCATAATCAGCAGCTTGATGGATTGCAGCACAAAACCATCACTCGAAAATACTTTTCTCTCCCTCTCGCTCTCTCTCTCTCTCTCACTCATCTGGGTCGCTGTTGTATATTACGCGAATGCCTCGATCGGTTTTCCTCAAAGACATTGAATTTCTGGATCTCCACAACGATGGCGATCGGAGTTCCGTAAGCGCAATTGATGTCAATTGCAGTCAATTGGAGGAAGATTTCTACGCTATCGAACTAAATTGAGATATTCAATTTACACACCGCCCTCCATCAACGGAATCTAGTTGAATTTTTCTCTAACTTAATCAAACTGTCAATGCATCTAAGTCGTGACATATTTGTACAGTACGTTGGTACGGACGTACCCGTACTCTGATCATATCCTCAATGGCTCAAGGCATTCTAACCTCAATGAAATCGATTTTCCATCAGACTCTTTAGACCTCTCCACTCCAAATCAGAGTAGGCGTGGACCATCTCATCAAGTCCCGATCAGTTCGAAAGATTCCCCGATCGGTCAGATCACCGATTCGTCGTTTAGTGTGAGAAGTGGAAGCAATAATAGGGCGATAATTTACATCGCACAGCTCACACGGCGCGGGACCGCGGCTAGGAAACAAAACCCTGACCTGGACTAAACAGCAGCAACCGTCTCAGCCAAGAATGCCGCCCGGAAACACGTCGCAAACCACGACCTGCACACACAAACACCGGGGGTCATTACTGGGTCGCGTGGGTCGGCGCATTTTTCTTTATTTTATACGACTGCCCAACCTTTATTTTTGTATCAGATCGATTTCTTCGTAGGTACGAAGGAACGAAAAAAGTTCTTGGACACTCGAAAAAAAAGGCACACAAAAAAGGGTCGGATACGTTTTTGAACCGTGCGTGGTCGGCTAGAGGATGCGATCATAATTTACGATCGTCTCACGCTCTCGATGAAGGAACGAGCAGGTTTCGATTCCTGATGAGAGAGGAGTCCTGGGATAGAAGAAGGCAAATAAAATAGATATTTTGACTGCTTCGCCAGACAGTCGTCTAAGATGAACAAGAACAAAATAAAACTAGATCAAGCTGGCTGTTGTCTATCCTTCCCTCCTAGCCCATGGTCGGGATTTGTTTTATCCTTGGTCCAATGTCCTGCTGCTCAAACTTGGAACAAGCGTTGAAACAAATGAAAGAGAACCTAAAAAACGGACATTATATCTCTATGAACATCACTCCAGCGGTTAACAGCCAACAGATATTGGATCACCATAATTTAATTTCATTATTTTTAAATTCTAACCAAAGACATAAAGAAAAAGGTTCTCCACATTCTATCGCAACACAGAGCATAACCTAGCGAGGTAAAGAATAGCCGACAATACACATTTCGTGTCGGAATCTTGAAGAGGTTATTAAATTAGTCTTATCAAAGCTTATGCGACTTTAATGGCAGCGGATACGCCCACAGTACTACGATGAGAACCTGTTTCTTACCCGGCACTGTGACACTGACAATGTATGAGAGAAACTCGTGTACGAGAAGTCTTCCAATGATTCTCCGGCGATGAATGAACCCCGTTGACAGGCCGGTAAATATGAATTCCAACTCCGAAAAAAAAACACACATGCTTCAAGCAACCAACATCTCCATGCTTAGGCTCGTGTTTACTCAAGTGTCAGGTCGCCCAAGATCAAGAAACTGCTCCCGAAGCCATACACGCAAACCGTCGCGCCTGTTGGAGATGACTTCACAGAATCACTACAAGCTCTCGTGGAAAAGTGCGTCGATGGGAAAGTAACAAACTTAAGTCTGTCATTGTGCGAGAGTACTATTAGAACAGCACGGTTACTTTTTCCCAAGGTAAACCAAATACAGGCTCGTTGTGTAGAGACGAACTCCGGCAGCAGAGCCTAAGATCATCCGGGTGTAATTTGATTATTAATACGTTTCTATTCCTTTCACTCGAATAACGTCCCATACCTCATCATCTTCCCGGGGGTTATTTAGTGGAGCGAAAGAATATGCGCAAACATTCCGCGCCTAAATTTGCTTTCCTAATGATCGAGCACTTCCTTTTCTGCGCTCGGTCTAGAATCCATAATTTCAGGGCTCTAGCAACCTCGCGATCGTGAACCTATTCGTAACGCCAATGGGAACAATACTGAAGGTGCTGCTTCGGAAATAGTGCATACCTTCTTTTTACCGCACACAAACGAATAGGATTTGTAGTTCGAGCTCATTTCAATGTCCGGAAAATATTCCCAGCGCCGTATAACGTGAGCACCGGAGCGCACATAATTTGATCTGTTTGCGCTTTTATCTGTATTTTTTGGTGCGTAAATTTACTCTTCCCCAAACGATTGTTAATTTTGTTTGTTTATCTGGCTTTACACTAGGGAGCCTGTTCGAAATTTGCCATGGCACGGACCACACTGCCCATTAGCCAATTTCAACTGTAAAACATTCAGAAGAGGAGAGTACATGGAGGAAGCAGCTACAAATTCTACAAAAATCTACATTTCCGATGGCCACGGAACAAAACCAGCCGTACGCTACGTTATGGCGTCTTTCAGGCGTTTTTATGAACCGAGTCGGACAGATACAGTGAAGCGAAAAAAAATAATCGCATTCGTCACGGGCGCTATATACCTTCAGAACTACGGTAAGACCACAAACCAAACCAGCGGAAAGAATCAATTTCCCTTTCGTATCATCTCAAGAGGCACACAACGCAAATCCTATGGATGCTGTATCGAGTAGCGACTTCAGGCTACTACTGCTGCCCCGTTCTATTCCCTGTAACAAACTAGTAGCTTCCTCCACAACCCATCTCATCACATCTTTGCCCGATAATTTCGCTTTATGTTTCTTATTTTCCAATTCTGCCTCTCCAATGCCTCCAGGAAATCGATGCCTAATTAACTCGTTCTGTTCGGGTTCGATTCACCGATTTCATCCAACCAAACACCGCCGGGACCGGAAAGATTAAATTATCCGATATCCCCAACCCCGGGGTGGGAATCTCAACTCTGTACGCAACTAACCTACCAGAGCCTACAGATCCTGCACGGCGGAAAGCAACTCATTGACTCATAAGTGATCGATTGTACGGAGCACAATCGTAAATCGAATCTGACTTCTATTTCAGGTCTAAATAACATTCACGAACGGTGTAGGTTAAACAATGACATGAAACACCGAGAAGCATATTTGCGGATAACATCTATTCCCACTTGTTAATAAATAAACACCGCTATTAGGAGTCACGTGCCACCATATTGAACTGCCTCACTGTGAGTCATCTGGAGGCCGACGTTCATGGACGATGTCATACCTGGGAACTTGTGGAGTGACATAATATCATAGCAATACGGAAAAGAAGCGCTCGAATAGTTCCATCATACAATGATATAGAACAGAGGCCTGATGAGGCTAATAGATGTTACGAGCCCAGACAAACCTTCTCAATGTCCCCACCATCTTGTAATTATCGGAAGTCAAGCTTTGCCGAGATGATTATTAGTTTATTAGTTTTGGAAATAATTACTCCACAGTTCCCCTCCGGGTGTTTGTGGATCTCGTTCGTATTGACTGGATGATGATTTGTACCTTTCATAAAACCTAACCAAAAAAGGAACCAATTAGTGCTGGTACAGGTGTACGACTTGCCGGCGTATTGATTGCCCCTTTCTCGCATTGGATAACTTGTCATTCATTTTAATTGTCTTACTGTACAAAAATGAAGGGCAACAGTATATTCCACATGGCGTGTTCCAGCTTCGCTAAACGATTCTTACCGTTAGAAGGACGGAGGAGTATCGTCATGGGCGCACAATTTCTCTCACAAACGTCCAAGTTCAATCACGACTTGATCGTCTCATCATGAACTCGGTCATGTCCAGAGCTCAGGGGGTAAATTTTCCATAACATCCACTAGTTTTGTTATTCCCATTTTTACTTCGCTCTCTAAATAACGTCCTGTAGCTGTAATGCACCATTCTGTTTGACTGCAATGAGTATTTAAAGCAATTTTCCTGCATTCCTCCAGCGCTGACCGGATTTAAACGAATACGTATCGGAAGGCATTCTGCAGAAAGCAAACAGAGCAAATGGAACCCTCAAAACTGCAACCCAGCCGGTGGTGTGACTTTAAGTGAAGTCGGTATGTTTGTCTTCTGCTTTGGACACTTTTCCTCCCGAAGTGAAGGATTGACTCGACAACGACTCAAAGTTCCGAAAGGGAACTCACGACTCCCAATCAAATGACTGAAATCTTGGGCTCTCCCCTGCTGTTGTTTCCATCCCCTTCGGGAAGAAATCGCTCTTTAACGCTTCGGGGTACTATGGTTTCGTGACGGCATGACTAAAACATCAAGCCATGGCTGAAATTCGTCGATCTCGAGGGGGATATAACATACTTAAGTGAGCCAATTTCGCAACCACCACAAATGGGCTTTAAATAAAATGTTTTAAACGGTACTAAATTCTACTTTTTCCTCCTCTTTGGGTGCCTTCATTTCAAATACAGTATGAACTCTAGCCCATTCGCAGAGGGAAGGAATGGCATACAAAAGCGAAAGAAAAAAAACTGGCACGACTCTCGAAGTTGGAAAGCTTGCGAAACCGATAATATGCTAAGTAATACGATGTGCACAAGGGGCAGTCAAATATGGCAATTCAGAATATTATGCTCAATGCCAAATCGAACTTCGCGCGGAGAACTCTCTACGACAGACAGAATGTGAGACATAAAATGATCACTGGATCAAATGTCAGAGAACACTCGTGAGGAGTCTACCCACTCCAGAGAAGTACGGACGAGTTCGTTGCTTGGTGGAAAAATAATGTTTTTGCTTTGCCGTCCACTCATCCTTCCGCGCTTGTGTGGTGTCGGTGGTTTCCGTTCTGGCCAGAATGTATTCTAGATTCGCCAGCGAACGAGAGTAAGCTTGGTGGTGGGCTACGGGCTTACATTAGTTTAATGTCTGGGCCTTCCGCTTATAATGCGTTAAAACACCATCCCGGGAACGGACTCGGGCCTCTGGCCCTGGAGTTCGTCGAGTTCAGATTCGGCTCCCGCCGAGCGGATGGAGCCGTCAATCTTGCCTGATCCGCTACCACGCGAAAGCAGGGAGGGCAAAGCGGGGTAGTAGTTTTTGTTTTAATTTTGTGTAAATGTATTTCATCGTTTACGCATTTTAATTTCTTTCGCTTTTGCTGCTGCGCTTCCGCCGTGGGTATTGCTAGGTTTTACTCTGACGCGGCGGTAGTGTTTGTGTGCGGAAAGCGGAGGGTT
Source organism: Anopheles minimus (assembly GCA_000349025.1). NCBI lineage: Eukaryota > Metazoa > Arthropoda > Insecta > Diptera > Culicidae > Anopheles > Anopheles minimus. The sequence goes on from KB664266.1 coordinate 8,613,843, forward strand.
GTTTTTGTTGGCAGTGAAGTTACTACTACTCGCGGTTGTGTGCTCGCGTAAAGAAGCCTGCTTTTAAGAGAGGTTCCTGCAGGAGAAGCAACACGGAATAGACCACGAATGTATTCTGCGCTTAGCCACACGTGAAAGCTGAGCATTGCGAGGGCATGACCTTTTGTTTTGCTTGCTGGATGTTTCTTTGTATTGCTGAGGTTTGAAATGGGTAGTCACTCCTTACGTATGACAACCCAACGAAACATAGAGCGAGAGTATCATGACGGCCACATTGAAATATCCGAGCATCTTAACCCCGTTGCACATATCTTAATATCTCATTCTGACATTCAAAGTTTGCTGATGTCTCATAGTACGACGGCTTTCTATGTAAGCCCTTCAATTCGTGAGACAATTTCATTCAACCGTTATGACCAGTAGGATATTAAAATGGATGAACCAAGTTCACTGCTTTTTGGACATAAAAAAATTACATCTGTCAGAAGAGTACACAAATGCTAACGTGAAGAACGAAAAGAAACCCAATTTGAGAACGTTACGAGCATTCTTAAACGCACACCAGCTGCTGATAGCTTTATAAAGTGTGATGTTTAATGTTACCTTTAGTCCATGTGAGCAGTTGTACAATTTAACGACCCATCATCATCATCATGCTCTTTTCAACGTCGTCGGGAGACATCTACTCCATTTCTAAACTTCATCGCATAATTTATTACCCACAGTTCTCGGCTTCCTCGATTTCCTTGTTATCTTGTGCTCACCGCTCGGGAAGTCACCTTTCACTTCCGGTTTGCAAATTTGGTGGAAAACAAAAAAAAAACTCGAACCTGTTTTTGTTCTACGCTAAGTATAAAATTAATATCCAAAATATGCGCCATGAAGCTGCGGTGCTCCAGTTCTTCGCTGGAAATAGCAAACCAGGAACCAAACTGCCGACTTTTGGGTTGGTTCTCAACTACAGTAACCACACAAGTGAATGTAGCATGTGCGTTAACTTTGTGCTACTCTCTCCTTTTCTTACCTACAGAAAGTTCCAAGGAGTTTTAATCGTGATGGAGGTAATAAGCTTTCCTTCCAAGATACTGTTTTCAATGAAGTTTCTTGGAGTTGTTGTCTCCTCGTGCTCTTTTTCTTTTGCGTCATCTCATATGCAGCAAAACATGTTCTTTGAAAGACTCGATAAAAAATCCCCACACATTGGTTTGTTTCGTCTCTTCCTGATACAGGAGCAGCGACGTATTCTGTTTCTGGTGGTTTCGGGTGGTACCAGAACCGGCACCCGTACCCATCGTGCTCGTGATGAATTAAACAGAGAAAAAAACACACTTTTACAACCGCTCGAGCAATTTGTGAGGAAGAAGCATGAATTGAGAAGATGAAAAAAAGCACGCTACTACTTGAAATCGATAACTGATGTTTCTCCCAGCCTCTCTTTCTCTCTCGTCCTGCTGCATTCGCATCAGGTCCTCCTCCGTGTCCCGTGGACAGCCGGTTTTCTCAGCTCCTCATTTTGTTTTCTGGACGGAGAATAAACCATGATCATGATGACGAAAACGTTGTACACAAAAAAAAGGTCTCGTTCATTCTGACCCGCATCTTCCGGACCTTCTTCTTCTTCGGGTCGAAGAGTACCTGCGAGGCGAACACCAAACACCAAAACCGCACTGCTTGCCGCGGTTCGAAGCCAATATCCTGTGTGTTGATGCATCATAATTCTTCTCTCTTTCGCCTGGAGATCACCAAACTCTCCATCACACAGCCGGTAGCTCGTTTGGGTTGGTTCTTATATGCTGGAAAGTTGTCCTCTACAGCGGTTTCCTGGCGAGGCGAATTTTTGCTACCATTTAGACAAAGAACAACACGAAGAATGAGATTTGTAGTTGGCAAGAACCTGTACCGGTATGCTGCGAGGCAGTGGTTGGCTTACTTCCTTACACATCCTTCACAAGAACTTGAAATGTAGAGCTGGTTTGTTTTTTTTCTTACTTTGAAGAATATTATCTCTCTGAAGATGTCCGTACGTTAACCCTCATGTGAGTAATTTGAACGATTATTCTCCAGATAATTCAAAACCTTCAAAACATTGAATTGAGAAACATTTCTGTGGTATAGGCAGTTCTTTACATCGAAGTGTTTTAAAGTCATGACCTCAAATTTGACCGTGGATCATCCAAGATCCCATTCACGGTCAAACGAATTTGCAAATGCCCCCAAAGGTAACCATCAGCTCTGCGCTACGTAAATGGAGTCCCAAAAGACTTTCTTTCCCTCACCTGTGGGACACCGAAACAACGTCTACTTTTCTCGTTTCCAGGTTCATCGTCTAAGTTAGGCTTGTATTGGTTCGGTCTCAATCTCAACAAAGATTGTGATTGTCACAAACACATGTAACCACGCAACCGAGAAGCCTTTTCTCGATCTGTAGGAGAAAGACCTCTTTAGATCGGTCCCGTCCCGTATCGCGCATTCGGCACAGAGAAAGAAAACATTAAAACCCATACACCTGGGACCTTTGGGGAAGGAACATGGCGGTGTGTCCCTACGGCTTTCCTCTCTCAGCAACGATCGTTCTGGAGTATAGAAACCGGTTTTCAACACCGGCTTACCGGGTTTCTACCACCGTTCGTCGTTGCCCGTGCTCGAACACGTTTTTATGTTGTGACGTGCTCCGGCTATCGAGAAGGAGCACAAAACCTCTTTTCTGCAACAACTATACCGCATCCGAGCGACTTTTGGTGAGAAGGTGGAAGGACACCCTTCGTCCCAACCCCATGCCCGTTGTTCATGTTTCATCTCCCAAGATCACCCACTGCCCGGAAGGGTTCCCTACTATAACAAGCGTTATATATCTCTTTCTAACACATGAAACTTTGGGCTAAGACGCTTCAACTGCTTTTTTCCATGTTTCTGCTACGCCATATTTAAATGTCCCAAACAAACGCAAACGGCGATCGAAGACGATGACGCTTGGAGTAAACCAGGCGTCTACAAAACGCAACGCACAGATTGAGGTTAGGTCGATCGATCGCAACGTTCGCGTTTTATGGTTCCCAAAATGTGCGCGCACGTGCTTCCTCCTCCACCTCCACGATGAATCACAACCCTGGGGTGAGATTTGGACTGCTTCTTTTTGGAGGAATAAATTAATTTATGATTACCTTAAAAAGAGAGTAGTGTACCATAAACTCCATGGCTGTCGTACGGCTTTTCTACGGCGTGCGAGAATTATCGCTGATCGATGAGCATGAGAAGATAATGGTAATAAAGCACACACAAACTTAACAAATTCACAGCAAACCCACGCCACTGTTGAACTATCAAGTAGATACTTCCCGATATACATAAACCCTCGAAGTTCAACTGGATCTATTTTTGAAAACGGAAAATCACTGTCTAGGTCACACTTTACACCTCCATCGCCATTTGTTTGTTATAAGGGCGAACTGTGGATAGTTTAGATAAATTAGTTTTGAAAATGATGTTCCACTTATTCACACCACACATACACATAAACACAAGAACACCACTATCGTGATCGCAAGAATAGCAAGATTAATCGACTGTTTATGTTTGTCCCTGCTTCTTGGGGACTCCCTGTCGTACGCGACGAGACACAACGCACGCAACAACCGCCATGCTGAACAGTTTCGAGCGAAGTGTTTCGGAAAATGTGTCGAAATATGAATCACGGGTTGTGTGGGGTCATTTTTCAAAACAAATCGTAAGCCAACAAAAAAAAACTCCACTAATCCCTCTCACTTTGCAATTTTTTGTTTTTTGTTTTTCCCTCTGTCCCAGACGATCTTCACTGCTGTGTCTCATCTCACAGCAAGTAAATTTTCAACTCCTCCACGAAACGGATAGTATGATTAAAGCTCACTTTTAGCGGATCTCCATTGTTTACAAATAAAGATCGTTTAAATATCCGTCTGCTCTAACGATCGGTGCAAAGATGATCATGCTGATACGTCGGTTGTGGGGTCAGGCAACAAATTTACTTCACAAGCTCATTATCGTCAACTCATCACTCCACCCCCCCCCTGGGTGTCAGTTTTCAGTGGTTTTCATTGAGTGTTAAAACGATTGTTTTACGCATTTACCACACCACGGGTGATGTCCCTTTTACTTTTTTTATATCTCTCCAAAAAAAAAACCAATGGCAGTGGCGACAAAAAACTCAAGGAAATGCGCATCCCAATTTTTAGAAGCTCACCCATTGCTCAACAACAACCTGTCACTTCCTGTTACATGGCAGGAAGAGTGCCGCGGGAGAAGCTAGGAAGGGGCTAGGCTTTTCCATGTTAGGCAAGATCCGAGTCCGAGACTAATTAAATCAAGGTTCACCTCAGACGCTTATCAGCGCTGCATTAATTCGCGATCGTTTTTACCTCTCAAAAAAAAAAAGTAACACACTCTACTAACGACTAGCTATGGAGACGCTACATAAATTCCGAAATTCGCGCCAATGCGACAACAATTATGCATGGATGTTTTGTTTTTCCTTGGGTTTTATGTCATTTTCCTCCAATTTTACAATCCATTAGCCCATCTGCCAAAACTGAGGATTGCCGAGAGGTGCGGCACGACAGTGTCGGTTACGCAATTTGCCCATCGTTTTCCGCAGCCCATTCAACAGGTCATTTGGTGCCCGGGCTGTCACACTGTTGTGGCACTTAACCCATCTGGCGAGCTTTTTGTTTAAAACAAAAGAAACCACACCGGAAACAGACATTAGATTCACACTTTTGTTGCGCATTAGAAGACGCTTCGTTAGTAGCATCTTCCTTTTCTGACACCCTCGCACCCCCGGGGAAGGCAAGGGGTTGAAAACAAAATGGCTAAAAACCACCCGCGCAGTTTCCATGCACTTGGAACAACCTCGTCCATCATACAATCGGAACAGGCCGGAGCGCCACGGAGGTGCCATTTAGATTTATTTTTTGACAACATTATTTCCACCATTCAATTGTGTTCATTTAGCGTTTTCAATGAGCCCCGCAGTTTGCATTCACTTTTGTCATCTTTTTCCTTTCGTTAGGTAGTCCAGTTTGCTACAGTGGTTTTTCCGCAGTCTTTTTGCTGGCGTCCATTAAAACGTCACCCTTGCTGGTGTTTGGAAATTAAAATTTTGCTCATTCATAACCAAGCCGTCGCGCAGCTCCTTCGGTCCGGAACCGATAGGATGATGGATTTTGGTGGGGAAATAATGAGATAAACACAAAAGCCTCCCGAAAAAAGACAATTCACAACATCCGATTAGATAGCGAAACACAGCGCACACACTTGCGCGATGTCGTGAGTGCACCCAGGTAACGTTGCAACAATGAAATACCTCTCTCCACCTCTAAATCCATCACGTTACGACGCGCACGAGTCTCAATGCTCAATTGAGCGTTAATGTTTCTTTGACGAGTTAAATGGCTTACACAAAATGTGCACCACTTCGAGGCTTACTAAGCCGTTTTCCTGCTCAGTGTGATAGTGCGTCGATTGTGTCACACAATTGCTTGACGTTGTAACAATGAGTGCCTTACGACAGGCGGGTACTACGTCAACCAACCGAAGCGAATTACGCACTTCTACAGCCGATGCAACACAAGGTGTACACATGCAAGATGTACTCCTACACAAAAAAAAGATCGGTAATGTGTCGTTGTTGTAATGAAACAATCGCTTCCTTCGTTTGTCTCCCTCATTTACTACTCTCATCCCAAACCATAGACTTTTCGTAACTTAATTGAGACCTCAGTGACGGATGAGATGTTAATGATGACGTTACCATCAGCAGGAGAATGTCCAACTTGTGGGTGATCGTGTCCAAAAGCGTTATTGTTTGTATTGTACCAGACGGGTTACACATATTACGCACAGTGTCATACAACTTCCTTCTCGTTGGGATTAAATTGCTCCATTCAACTGAAACGGCGATTGCCCTATCGTCCACGGCATCCATTTTAAACGAGAAAAATGGAGAAATAGGGACAGGAAATATGCCAACTACCTAATCAAGATCCAAAAGCGCGCACTTTTCGTAAACATTCAACAGGTTGTAATTAGTGTATCGCATTTTCATAATGGACGTTAAAAAACCCTCCAAATGTCACGTGGTGATCCGAAGTATGCCCTTCAAGCGTTCTTCTCAGTCTGATTATGGAGAGCTGATGAGATGATTATTCGCTTCCCTGTTGGGTGGCTGTTTCGTCATTCTTCGAGGTTAGGAGGTTATGTTTTCTTCCGTAAAGCTCGATCATTATGGATACGATTGTTGCATTCCACCATCAGATTTGTAACATTACCTCCGACTTCGAAAAACAACTCTACAATAATCTTTAAATAGTTGCTCTTCCTCATTTTTGGTCTTCCAATCGAGGTTACCGCAAATAGACGGAAAGAGTTGATACAAGCATTTCGGAACTTAACCAGATAATTGGTTTCTTGTTTTTGGCACCTAAACTGGTATACTCATATCGTTGTAACACATTGCGATGGTAAATATTAGCTTACAATAGTGAGAACTGATGTCCGCGAAGTGACCAAACCAATGCGGAATGTCTACTTTAGCTAATTCAAAAGACGATACGTCATTAAAGTTTTCCTCCCAAAAATGTTGATTGTTTGTAGCGACATCTTCCCCAAAGTGATCCCACAACAGTTTGACTCTATTAACTCACGGAACTGTGTTTGTTTCTGAACCTAACAATTCTGGAGATGCTTACCTGAAAATGAAAAAAAAAATACAAATTAGTGAAACAATCAACATTCTTGACATTTTTTTAGTTCATTGCGTTTGTATTTTTATATTTGTAAGTCCTAATATTTAGGGTGACGTGCTGCAAGGGATGACTTTTAATGATACGGATATTAAAGTCTAGTTTCTTATATATTTATATATTTTTCGAAAACCTTATATTAAGTTTTGATCATTATTAGGAACACAGTACTAGCCAAGTCTTAGCAGGTTAACGAAAATAAATTTCAATTGATTGATGCTATAAAACCTCAGAACATTTAAAGAACAAAGATTCTAATAAATCATAAACGCAATTAAACAAGTTAAAATTTATGTACTTCTTCCGTCTAGTCGATTGCATTTCCGTTCTGCATTTTGCAACAACAGCGTGTCTTAAAACTCCGTCACCCAGTCGTTCCCAAGAGACAATCGCCAGCGTTCGAAAGAACAAGACGCCCGCAGCACAACGTCAGCACCGGAAATCAGTTGATAATAAATTGTGCATCGGTTCGCTGCACACCCGCAAACTTGTACTAAGGGCAGACTTTTATTTTGCTCCCTGTGCTTGCATTGTGTCCGACACAGTGTGTAGTTGGATTTTGTTGCAATTTTTATCTTTTTTTTGCCTTGCTGTACTTCAAGAAAAAAACGACGTCAATCGAAAAAAAATAAGATCTGCACCCCTCAGACAAAAAAATGCATCCATTGCACGAATGCACCCTCGGCAGAAAGCTGTACAACGCGTCCGGTGGTTGGATGGAAGAAAAGTCATCGATCTCGTTCCGACTGAAAAGAGACGCTATTTTTACTTCAAACGAGAGAGATTTGTTATGTTCTGCACCGACCTGTTCCAACTGTGGGGTGCATCGTTACATGTGCATCCTTCCCCCCCAAAAAAAACCAGAGGGAAGAAATGTGCGTATTTACCCTCTTTTGTTTTGATTCTCCGCGCAAAACCCATGTTTGCCGCCGGGTCTGCCCATCATGATTAGCTGTTATTAGAAAATTACCATACAATCGTATCGATGCTTTGTTGTGTTTGCTGTGTTCCTGTCTTTAGCACCCTTCATCTCACAACGGGGGCTACTGCAGCTTCCACCGCGAACCGATAGTGTCTTGAAGGTATGTTGTTGGTGAAGAAAGATCTCACAAATTGTTTGAATGCAGCTGCACGCACCCGCTGTTGGTGCAGGTTAGTAAACAATCTTATCCAAAAATCACATGTCAAACAGAGGACCACATTTCCTTTCACCCCCCATAGCGCGGGCCGAGAGAATGCAACTTGCGAAACAATTAATTTGCATACACGATCTTTACCGGGACGGAGTGACGTCTTACAAAAGCGGGAAAAGCGAAAGCATCACAGTACGATAACGGCAGAGAGACAATCAACACGCTGAAGTAAATCACCTTTCGGCTACTTCCCGGTGGGAAGAAAGTCTTTTTTTATCCCCGCGTCGTATCGCGTTCCCCCAAACAACCACTCAACTGGCGCAAATATCAAATGTGCGCCGATAATGAAAGCACGCGGAAAGTATTAAAAGTGAAAACTAACTTTTTCTTCACGCTGTGCCGCACACACAAAACACCAGGCACGCTTTTCTTTTGAATCGTTTCAGTTTGTATTTTTTGTCATTTTTTTAGATCGAGCGCGGAGGGTTCGTCGCATAACCGATCGTTTAAATTTTTTGAATTAAATCGTTTTAATGCATTGAAAGTTCGGTCGGTGTGTCAGTAAGGTGGAAAAAAGAAAGGAAGCACCCTGCTGCTGTATTTCGTTCAAGATTACATTTTGTAGCCGCAAGGAGATTAATGTGTGTGCTTTTTTTTGTGCGTAAAGTTTTATTTTACAAAAAGAAATTAAATGCAGAATAAAAATGTGACACTAGCGTAAATACCCCACAGCTTACACATTTTAACGACGATCATGCTTTAGTTCTACTGCTGTTAAAAAGTCCATGATCAATAGATAACCAAAGCACTAAAGATCACCAAAAAACTGGTTGAAAATTTTTTGCTCTATTTCTCATCGCATCCGGTTCATTGAGAGAATGAACGGAAAAGAGCCAAACAGACAAAAACCTTTAACGGACTTCAGACGTTGAAGGGCAGATATCTGCACCACTCAGCACAAGATATTTATCATTTTCTGTTCTATTTACTGCGGAATCTCCAGCGTCCAGCTTACCGGTACCGGTAAACCGGAGTGCGATGAGTTAAATGAATGGATATAATTAAAAGTAAAAAGCGAAAGGAATTCAGCTACGCTACACCGCACGCAAACGATCATCCCGAAAAGAAAGGAAAGCAACAGTACCACGAGTGTACTGTAAACACTTTTCGGAACATTATTTAGCGTTGAAAAACTTTTCTTTTTCTTTCCATTTCTTACCCTGTCTCTTGCTCGCCCGGTCGATTGTGGGCCGATAATTTTCTGCATTCTATTTTTGCAAATTGTCCATCAAACGTCATTTACCGTTCGCTGGAGCTGTGGTGTGCTTTATAGGTCGCTCTACATTTACAAGCAACATAATGCACCAATACCAGCATTAATCGAAACCATGCACCATACAGTCAATGCACGCGATCGTGAAAAGGGATGCCAGATTTTGTTACTATTTTTTTGCGTGATAAAATGATACCTCCATGTACGATGGGTACACTGAAAGATGCAATGAAGAGTTTGAAATTATGAAATCACTCATGCAAATAAAAATGTTTCGATGTTGTAGAGCCACCATCATCCGACCACTACTGAACGCGCATGGAGAAATGGGCAACTCGCGCACACACATTAAGAACAGATTGCGGTGCTCTTAATGCCTCCTCCGTATGGCTTGAAGAACCACGCTCCAGAAAAACCAGTTTGCCAATCGGGTGAGGAAAAGTTGATCGACTTACTTTCCGACTTGCGCCAAAGCTTACTAGCGTTCTCGAAGCGAAGAGAGTTCATGGGCCCTCACAGGGTTTCCTATTTTTTTTTCGCTGAACTTAAACCAACCACAACACACCGATTGGCGAGACGATTATAAGCTAAACTCCCTTTCCCCGTTGCTCAAGCTTGAACTCTGCCGAAGAAACACTGGGACTACGGCTGGGTCTTACAAAAGGGAACCGGTCAGAGCTGTCTCGGAGCGCTGACGCTTGGAACACCGTGAGTCACACCAACACCAGCGTCATCGCGCGAGGTTCAATAACGGCAGTGTAGCAAATGGCGGTAAAATCCAATGGCAGCATACAAGCAAACAAGACGTCAAAGCATTCGGTTTCAAGTCCAACCGGTAGCGATGCTGTATGAATCATCGACCCATTGAGCAGATTGTTGGCAGAATTGAACCACGTTTCATTTTGTAGCCTTAAGCAGTGACATTTGGAGAAAAGAAAAAAGGCACATTTATGAAATACAATTGATCCCAGTTCAAATGCAACATAAATTTGAGCTTTTAACATCGATTACGAAATGATGCAATGGAACACGTGGGTGACATCAATCGGAAGGGAGTTCACATCATCCCACATGGCATGTGTACACGATTGGTAACTTACATCGATACATCGGGATGCACCTGCATCGACCTAGTAATCGAAGTCCACCTTTTTTGGTGGATGCCTTCCAACGTCACCAGGTAAATGCAATTGATGCAATCTTGCGACGCAATAGTTAGAAAGTATGTCAGCAAGCGTCGGCGATCTCATCAGCGCAGTTGGAGGGAATCTTGATGATGACTAATATAATCTCGTGAGACGGGAATGGCGTAAAATACGTCAGTACAATAAGATTTAGAGAAACCGGATACAGAGGAGAGCTTCGAGGAACGCATTATTATTTTACCCGTATTTACTCTTTTATCTTTTTAGGAACTTTGATGTCCCGGTCCATTTGCCAAAATGACATATTTGATCCTTTGACATCTATGAAAAAATGTCAACCATTTTCGCCTAGCGAACGTTTTGGATAGATACTAAATTGCAAATATTACTTTCAATCATTATTTGGACATATAAATATTCGTTATTAATGTTTATTTGTATGTAACTCTACACCTTCTGTATATGTCAGTAGTTCAATGAGTCGCTCCTCAATTAACACCTTCGGACAAATTGAACTCCATTTGAAAAAAGCCATTCATCAGCGCACAAACATACCTCCCTGCAGCTATGAAAAGAAACGTTCGCCTCTCTGTCTCTCTCTCGCAAAACCGACCAAACAGACTCGCGTGTTGATCGACGAAACTAGCAAATGTCAGTTAATTCTACTATTCTCTAAACATCACCACCCCTCCGACTATAGGGCGCCTTCTAAACAGCTGAACACACCTCGAAGTTACGGGTTGGTACGGACACGCAACAGTATGGAGCGGATATATTTATTTTACACCACTCCACTCAATGTGCTGGAAGGGTCTAGGTGGACCACCACCGACCAACCCGTGCGCAACAGCAGTTGAATAATTAGAAGCTTGCAAAGCAGATACTGAGCGACCCGTTCGGCCGATCGACACTCCCTGACAACGGCTCCCTTCTCTACAAATTGGCTGTCAATGTAACCGCCAGAATCTAGAGCCACAAGCCCGTGATGTTTCCGTTCCACTATTACAGAGATCAAGGGCTTCTCTGCTAGTATGTAATCGTATACATAAAGAAGTGTATTACATGTGAGTACGTAAGATGAAAACCGCTTTGATTCATTGACGCTGCCAACTGCAAAGATATTTTGGATCATAATTCAAATGTCGCACGATCGTGTGACACCATAACATCGATCTGTGTAGGTTTGTATGATCATTTAAAATGGCTTTCATATGGAGTGTTATTATTAAACGAATCATCTCCCATTAATCATGTATCTAACAGAACTATTTTTACATCTGCAAAGACATTGTTCCTGAAAATCAGTAGGATGTAGCGTTTTCGAATACATTTGTATCTCTTGGCCATTTCAGCACAATTTCTAGAAGCAGCTGCTTCAGGTAGGTGATGTAGCAAACAAAGCTCTCAACCGTGCGCGTTCTCAATCAAACTCCTATCAATCCGTGCATGCACTGAGCAAATAACACATCAAATCAATGTTTACACACGGTGTATTAAAAGTGAGGGTGAGCAGCAATAAAAACAGCTACATTTCCTGATTGGAAAAAAAATCTTCCTATCACGGACAAAACCTTGGTGGGCAGTATGACGCTAAAACGCTTTTATTAGAACCACCCGTCACTGATAACGCGACCCGTGCATCCGCATGTTGACGTGCTCGTGGAGAGCTCTGAAATAGATACAGATACGATAAGGGGACAAACCCTCCGCCGAACGCAAAAGTACACACACTCGAAACGTAACTTACGTTGGTTTTCAACTTGTGTCTAAAAACGGAAATGATTTTCCATCCGTTTTTGCCGTAAGAGCAGCGAAGGCTGCTGAAAGGTAAATAAATAAACAAATGCATATTACAGCACCGAAGAAAAATCGTTATCGGAGCGAGGTGAAAGGCCGAGACTTGATAAGACTGATGGCGATGACCGGTAAAATCGACCGCTTTGTGGCCCTTGTGTGCCCTTTGAAATCGAATGCTGCTGAACGAAAGGTAAATTGATTTAATTTTTTCATATTCCAATACAAGTCTAATACTATCTGAATTGAAATATATACCATAAAGCCTAGGATATTCAATTCTCGTCGATTTGAGGTCTGAACAAATAATCACACATATCATACTTTTTTTTTTACATCACACCCCCGGAAGTACATCCCGTCGGGTTGCTTCAAGAAAAGTACTACCCTGCAGCACAGAAAAGCTACCACCACCCCCACGAACACTGTACAGCTTCACATCGTACACGAACAAACGAAACACAACCACACAGTCAGCATAAAAAACTTCCACAATGAAAACAATTGGATCGGCTAGCAGTAGAAAATAAAGCACCGAAAAATCTTCCCTACACACACGATGTAAATCATACAATTTCATTCAATCAAAACAAAGAAACCATTTCCGGTACCTCCTCTTCGGTGTACTTAGGGGTGCGAGAAAACAAAACAATGCTCTTTTTGTCTTCTTCTTGAGGAAACGATGATATGGCAACATGAAGGAAATAAATAAGAAAAAAAACATGCTATTCCTTTCATTTTTTTGTAACTCTCCGTAAAAAACTGCGCGATGAGATAAATCGAATACATTTCCTATCGAGAAGAGTAAATTACGATCATGAATTGAGAGAGTATCGAGATAAATGCTTCTTCCTCCCTATTATTTCCAATCCTTTGATTCGGACAAATCAGTAGCAGTTTCTTGTTACCCTTCACAACGAGATACAGGGAAGTGTTCATAAAGAAACAAAAAATTACATAAAGAAAGGCACACAAAACACCATGCCGGACAAAGCAATTAGCATGCGCCCATGGTCCATGAGACTTCCGAAACATCCTAATACAATTCACCTTCGGAAGGTGCGTGAGCCATTTATGTTCCATTAAAAGGAAGTTCTCTTCAATGCTGCATTAGTGTGGTTTAAACTCCCACAATAAAGCTGCGTAATTGTAGATGCTGGGTAGAGGTGTAAGCGTGTGTGATATATCATGTCATGGTTTTCCTTTTCTTACATTTGATCACAACATATTTCTTTAACCGTATCGCAACATTCGACAGTAACAACATTATTTATGATGCTTGTACCAATGTGGGACGATACACGAATGTAGGAACTGCAAAAGTAAAACAAATCCTCCTGTTTACATTTCGTGCTATATTGAGCAAAGCAGGTACTGTAGTTCGATATTAACAGACTCCTATTATTTGTAATGTTTTAAACAGAAATAAATTGTTGAATAATAAAAATAATACATTAGTTAAAAAAAACCCTTTTCTATCGAAAATAGCGTAATGATTATTACACATTATCGTTAATGATTTGCTTTGTCACTGTTAGCATTAGCTCATAAATTTTCCGATAGATAATCATTGTTTGTTTTATTATTGGTAAGATGTGGTTGAAGGTACGTTTATTTATCTCGGGTATTTGTTTTATTCGTGCTGCTTCATAGATAAGATGGGGGATTAAGCCTCATTACTGCATCGTGCATACAGACACGCTTGTGTATGTGTAAATCAGAAGCGATCATCAAACACCAACATAAAGAAGTTTTAAAACATGCCTCGCAGGCATTCGAATTATACATTCGTTAAATAAGCAACAAATAGAAAATTTATTGAAGTAAATTATTAACGAAAGGCACACATACACATGTTTAATAGACAAACCCATCGTTATTTTTCTCTCAACCGTGCACTGAGTTCGATTTATCAGATGTCCTTGAATTTAGCACATCCGTTGTTGAGCGATATACACCACACGAATTATCTTATCTGAAGTTACCTTCTTATTGCTCACCGAATCAATTCAGTTTTATTTGTAAATCCCATGTTGGCTTTTTATTTTGAATCATTCAAACGGAACCCTTTCGCTACTTCATTCCCAAGGACAAACGACCGCACGAGACGTTTTCTTTACTTAAAAGTACAATTAGTACCACGAATCGATTGACATACCGTGTGTGTGTGTCCATTTTGACCTAGCGAGTGAACAGATCAAGATAAAGATCAATTTAGTTGCCAAAGGAAATTCAAATTAATTTTCGTAAAACGTATCGATTGAACACACCCGTATAGCACACACCATATACAATAGACTTGAGAGGGTTCGTCGCTTGCTGTATCACACGTTAGCAAGAGTCTTTTGATTGCACATGCAGAGTTTTCGGGAACCGTCTGTTCTTTTCTAATTTGGAAATGCTATTGTATTACGGGTTACAAAAGAAAAAAACATAAAACAATAAACCAAGTGCCATTTCGAACAACGAACCGTTTAGTTTATATTTTCTTATTACGGGTTTACATCCCGATACGGTAGCCTGATCGCACGCAAAAGTGAAGAGCATTTTTCAACTTTACTATTTCGTGTGCTTCCTCCGTCTAATTGACCTAGATTCCTCACAAAAAGGGAAAACCCTTTTCTTACTCATCCCTTCCTTTGTTCCGTTCGCAACCACACCCTCCGACCATTGCATGCCCCATTACCGTTTGTAAATTTCACGCTGGACAGCTGTGTTTATTTGACGTCGAGCGTCGAATAGAAAAGCAGCACACGCATTAGTGAAGTGCATAATTCTCACACAAACACCGCGCGAATGTATGCATCGCAGCACTAAAAACCCGTTACGGTACGTTGAAGCTCACATTGCATTTGGTTTTTTATTCCCCACGATATGCCCAATATCGGTACTTTTCACTCCCGCACACTAGAAGCATTTAAACTATTGGTTCATTCAATAAAACGGACATAATATGTATGCTTCCACCAGTCTCAAAACCGTTTAATGCGGATTAAACGATGATTTTTCCCATTTCTTCATTGCGCTAATCGTTGAGCTTAAATAATAAAAAGAAAAATGGTTTGTCGACCCGAACGTGATCAGTTTCGGGGTGTTACCTTTTTAATAGAGCGGGGGCTTTTAATTTTCTTTCCATTCCATTCGTCAAGAAGATCCGTTATTAGAACGGAAAATTCTGTTACTTCTAACGAACCAGCTAAAGTTGATGGAAACTCAAACCCGCCAACACAGGAAGCCACATAATAGCTTGTTTAAGAATTAATTATTTACACTCAGAGACGCTGTGTACGGTGGTAGTGTGCTCACACTGTTCGTCGCCATCCAAAATCAGCTTTTCATTTGAGGTCAGTAGAAATAAAAAAACGTCCAC
Source organism: Anopheles minimus (assembly GCA_000349025.1). Lineage (NCBI taxonomy): Eukaryota > Metazoa > Arthropoda > Insecta > Diptera > Culicidae > Anopheles > Anopheles minimus. The sequence continues at coordinate 8,629,331 of KB664266.1, forward strand.
CACTACACCATCACCATCAAAATGTTGAGTTTTTTCCATTCGACCATCGAAATGTAGTATCGTCGTTAGTTCGCACGGTTAATAATAACGGAAGCATGGAAGGACGTCCATTGATCGACCGTTCGCCATCCAAATCTGCCATCATCATGGGAAGTATCTGCTGATTGTGTGGCTGAAAAGCTCACTTTTCGGCTTGCCGGGAGGAAGCGCGAATGATAAAGCAAATTAAGCGAACAACTTGGTGACTTGGTGAAATGCGTACGCGGTCGCGTTCTAGTTACCCGTTCCCGCACAGGAAACCGTTTCTAGCGACCATTGACCCCAGAACTGGTGTGATGCGTACACACTGAAGAAGCGGCAGAAATCATCATGGTGATGGAAATTCCATTGTTCTAGGATGACGTATTTGCCCGCACTAGCTTCACGCACACTCCCGGATTCATTAGGTTCTGGTTCGGGTGCTACATTCTCACAGTCACAACAATCACAGAACCATTGTTGCACAATATACCGGAAAGGGAAGGAACAGAACTCAGCGAGGAAAACACAGCAACCACCCGCACGTATCTTTCCGGATCTGGCTCCGGAACGAGGGGCTCCGGACGGGACAAAGTGACAGGTTCTTTTTTTTAGTTCCACAATACTAATATGCTCCGTGAGCCACCGATATGCATCGCCGCACACAGAGCGTCGTGTTGGCTTCACGCTCTGTCCTTACAGAGTACACATTCGCAACAATTCGTCGCCCGATTGCACTGGCGAACTCGCGCGCGACGTTGCGTTCAGACGAGCGTAACGAGGCGGAAAGGTTAGATAGGCGGGCGTTGGTTTTTAACTAAAAGAGCAAACCACCACCAAAGTCAAACTGACGCAGTTTCCTGTTTACCATCAGGCTATGAGAGTGAAACTTTCAAAAAGAGCTTTTTTTGTACGTTTCTATTTTAAAAACGGCTTAAATTGAGTTTGCCGAAAAAGAAAGAGTACATTTCATCAAAACTATAAATCAAACGACAATGAAACATTTATTAGTGAAAATGATGATGTTGACAGGAGCAGCAGCGACGTCTTCGTACACCACATGAGTGTATATCTATTGGGCTCTATTCACTTTTAGTAGTTATTTAACAGCCCAAAGTGAAACGGAAAAGAAAAGTAAAAGACATCATCATTTCCAGAAAATTGCAGTAACATACACACCCCAAAAACGCATACATGTGCCGGGGAGCAAGCTGCTTACTTACAAAGAAATTGTGTTGCCATTTTTTTTCACTTGCTTTCCATTGCCTTGCGGCGGTATTAATTTACGCTCATGTTCGATCACAGTGGCCGGATATGTTTTAATTATAATTCATAATAATTCCACCTCACATCAGCGTGTCGTCATCGAAGTTGCGTAAGGGGACAAAAGGTGCAACGACTTGTTTCCATCTTTAAAAAAGAAGAAGTGAAAACTCATCTGCGAGGATGACAAAATTATTGCAAGCATTGCAGGGGTTTTCGTTTATTTTGTTGCTGAATAATGTTGAGTCGAAGTTTATAAAAAAGCCAATAAAGATGATCAATGCTTACAAAATTCGACATGGACCCTAATAGACTATTTTTACATTGTAGTTCATCGAATCTGAACTAAAGACCTCCTCTAGAAGATGCAGGAGGCTCAGAAAAATGCTCAAAAGATGCAGAGAACATGGACGAAGGTAATGTCGTAGGCTCGAATTGAGTTGGAGTGACGGCGTTGACCGTGAGTGCTTAAAGAACTTCTGCAACAGTTCTTCAGTAATGACAGTAGAAATGTTAAATATTTTAAATTAATTTACCGCGTCCAAGAAGCTAAATCAGTCTGAAAATCTATTTCGCCTGACAGTCTCAATGATAATTGGGAATTGTACCGAAAACCCCTGCATATTGCAAAAATAATAACAAAAGCATTCATTTTTTATCAACCACACAATGCGTGGACCTGGCAGGTGGATATAACCCTGCCCGCCGAGAGCAGTGCAAAAACTACGCACATAATTTACTGTTTCGAGGGAGAGGCCACAGCAACAGCTTCGATGTCCACTACCGGGAACCATTATTTTCACTAACAGGTTTCCTCGAACATCCACGCGCGATGAAGTTCATTTCACGTTTCGCGTTTGCTTTCTCGCCCGGACAGAAACCGGTCAGCCCTGCGTATCGTTCATCGCCGACAACGGTTAGCTTGAACTTGGGATGCAACTAACCGAAAGAAGAAGAACAACCGGCACACGAAGCGCAGCTGGACAGCAGCATCCGCAGCGCTTTCGTCGCCTCCATGTCTTCACCTACAAAGTCATCCGTTGGTGAGGTTTTGCGCAGTATGGCATGTGTCGTATGCCACAACACCACATCTTACGGTATCGACAACAAACTCACCCGAGTTCCAGAGCAGGAAGCAGACTCCCGAAAGTCCGAAATGATCGGAGGGACATTTTCGGCCAGCGTGCTTTCGTAAGCTTCCTATGCGCATGATCATTATCTACCGCAAGCGTGTCCAGCAAACGCGAACGGGTTCGAAGCGGAAAGAAGGTTCGTCTGGGGAAAGAATATTTCATCCACCACATCACCAAACCTCAATCGGCACACATTTGCGTGCACTGTTGAGGAGAGATTCGAAATTATACCCCTTCGGCCAGTGGCGCTGAAGGAAAGCAACAGAGGTGGCCGGTTGTGTACGCACTCCAAGAGAAGCGTCAAAAAGTGCTTCCTCTCTTTGAATCCTTTCCGTACCGGCCAACTACTACCGAACATCGTTATTAACGAAACTTCATTCGATCCGGAGAGGTGTGTCGTTCTTCGTTCCCCCTTTTTAGTTCCCGCCGCTTACAGATCGAAAGCTTGCACATTTTAGGGACTAATGAAACTAACCAGCCCTTCTCGATGATCATGGGGTTGTTTTTTATGAGTTCAAGAAAAAAAAGGAAGCACTGGGGTGGGCCCGTCTCTTTTGCTAAGTAGCGACGTTCTTGGCGACAGAAAGTACCGCTAGGTCCGGTACTGATTGCATCTTCCCACGCTGTCTGCCCGGTGCTAGGGGAACCATTAGGGATGCTCCAGATATTTTCGGTGAGAAATTGTCTGCGTTACGATTTATTAATTTTTTCGATACGCTCTGCCGTACACCGGAGGCACCGTGGAAGGTGTAAAAAATACAAAAATGAACCTATTAGTGTGTCGTGTGATTCGGCAATGGTTACATTAAAGGGCTATAATTTCATTTAGAAAAAAATAATCACAGAAACAACTCTGAGAAGTTCCCTTATATTATACCTTTTGGATTTATTCTAGTGTTGAGCTTAATGAATCTTATTAAAGAAGAGTCATTAGAAGCATGATCCGAATTATAAAAAAATTCATGAATCTTTGAATTACTCTAAAAAGTCATGAACTATTACTGTTATATTTCTTATTACTGTGATTCCTTGAAGATTCGCAAATCTTGAGGGCTTTGTTTAACCTAATTTAACTAACCTATTCTGTTCAAAATTCTGTATTCCACTATAACACGTATACATTAACGATGATTAACTACTGAGAAGTACAATCAATTTAATGATTAACTGAAGAAAACCATTAAAACAGAAAAGCTATTAAATAAAAATGTTACGCATAGTTCGAAGCCCCATTATGAGTAACCTTCTGCCGCTGTTCTTGGCATGTGTGAATACACGCAAATAATTGCCCCCCAGCTGTGGAGCGCCGCGTGCACAATTTATTTACCAAATGAAACAAAACCAATATCATACACACGCCCCAGACACTAGTGCGTAAGTTGAATCATTGAATCATTTATTTATGCGTACACAATAAGCCACGCGAAACGTTCGGCGTTACGCAGGCAGCATTCCACGACCGCCACACCACACATCGAAAAAAGCCGGGAGTAGTGGTTACTATTTGCTGCATAATTTGACGCTCAGTGCATGCATTATTGCGTGCGTGTGTAGTACATGGATGCCGGTAGAGAGAAGAAAAAAACCACACCACAACAGAACATTTAAATGCCAGAACGAATGAAACAGCATCGGCAAGCATGTACCCGACACAGTGCACTCACCACCAACACCGCCCCTGTGTACGAGGGGGAGACACAAATAGAAGTGGAAAAAATACAGCACAAAAAAAGCCGAATTGATTCTCTGCGTGTGAGCATTCCATGCTGCCTGCTGTTTTTGCCTGCTTTATCCAGCGCATGTCGTTTTTTTTTTGCTTCCAAGCGTAAACGCGCGTACGGTGAAATGGGTGCATGAATACACCAAACACACTCACACACCCCACGCGCTTAGGAGAAATGGAAATGCAAAGAAAACAAAATTCAGCCCCCCAAAACTGGGTCATCGACGCCAGCAGAAGAGAGAGAGACCTCCAAATGGATCGCAAGTGTGCGTTTTTTTTTTACGCGCAAGGTAAAAGAGAAGTAGGAAAGCTGTTTTTCGCGGACGCCGCGAGGCGTGTCGCGCAACATTGGAAAGCCGGATTGCTAACGCCACCCGATAGCCTCGAAAAGCGTGCACACACACCCACAGATATCGCGCGCCATTAACGCGTGGTGCGCGTTTGAGCCGCTTGATTTGATTTGCGCTTCGATTCGGATGACCGTTTCTCGAGCATTTCTCACCTCTCGTTACGGTAACGGATTCGATGGTCTTAAATCAAAGCTTGTTAGGACGTTGAAAAGATGTTGTATTTAGTGTGGAAAAGCGACAGAAAAACTACTCATAACCAAACTTTATTCTTTACGCCTTTCTTTTACTGTACCTTCAATTTAAGTCATTCGAAGTGTATTTTTTTATTTCTTTTATGAACAAAATAAAAAGAAAAAAAAATCTTCAAGAGCGTCACGCTTGCGACAGATCATCGATTGCATTAGCAATGCTAAATATTTTACTTTCTTTCGTAATGCCGCAACATTATCAAGAAATGGAAGCGTAGCTTCACGCATTTTTTTTTTTCATAAAGCACCCGCCCCAATACCAATCCATTCAAAGTGGTCACGGTTAGTCGGTCATGATGATAGGACCCGCGCGCAATAGCGAACTTCACCTCCACTGCACAACAAGTCAACCGTCACCACATCGTACAGAAGACGAACCCCCCACAAGGCACTGATCATCCTCGACATTGCAGCGACTATTCGAACACGCTTCAGTGACGCTTGACGTTGAAGATTTCGCAAAACGCCGGTCCTTTTATGATGTGCGCATTTCAGGGGAAAAGAAATTTTTAATGCTGCTCACTGTGCATACACCAATTGTGGTTGCACATTTAATCATCAGCGGTTAGTTGAACGGCTTTTCATCTGAAGCGATGGATGCAATTTTGATGCAGCTTTGATATGCATTTTCTAGAAAGTGCGGTGGTATTGAATTCGGAGACGCGTTCCAACAAGTGCTTATCGATATTTTACGGTAGAGAGAACCGAAATGGTTCAAATTACATTAAATTTTTACCGTATTCCATATATAAATTCAAGAACTTAATAAAAATCCCAAAATCTTTGAAAGCATAAAACTATTGAAATAAAAAAAATAGGAAGATACCTTTTTCAGTCGTTTAATAAATGATTAATAGTAGAACTCACCTGAAAAGACATAAAGAAATAACGTTAATGTAAAATAGTACAAGAAAGAAGAAAACAACCATGAAACATCACAAAAAATATTAAAACTATTATCAAACTAAAAAATGACATAGCTAAGAAAAGGAGTCGAAGGAGCTACAAGAACAAAGACTTAATGAAACAAGTGAAACGAAACAAGAGAATATAAAAGAGAAAAACTAAAGTGAAAAACTAACATGTAAATGGAAATAGTTAAACAAATACATATTCAAGCAGTTATTTATTTTTTCTCAAAAAAACAAACAAACTATCAAATCGTTTATCGAATAACATTGATGGGAAAAAATGTCGGACAGTGTCGGGACTGGTAGCAGAAATTTTCTCATATAATCCAATAGCGTGCAATGCTGCTTCCCTAAGGTCCAAACTTTCCCAACACTGAAAACGAAAGGAGTACGCAAAAAAAAACCCCAAAAACAAAAATCTACCATAAAACACAACAACACCGGAAAAGATGAAAGATTTGGAAATAATGATAATTATCCAATAGCATCTAAATGGTTTTCGTGAAAGGATGAGTTGAGAGATGAGATGATCCTCTACAAGAGATCATGGAACCGTCGTGTAAACCAAATTTCTGATTTCTCAGGATAGAAAAGTGGTTCCCTTTTCCTTTTTTTCTACCAAGTCATTGACTCTTCATTGACTGACGGCTCGAGGCCAATCCCTTCGAATGAAATCTTTGCGTTTCTTCAGTTTTTTGTTATTGGTCGCCATGATGCAATCGTGCCGTTAGCCTTTATTTCCATGTGATCGAACTCGATTCCTTCCCCTCCTGCAGTTGTCTGCCCTGAGTTCTGACATTGACATACTAAGTGGAAGATTACCGCCCGAAATGCGAAACCAGATAGCTCGAGGGCGAAAAGCCAATAACTAAGGAAATTGGCACAGCGTTTATAATGTGGCTGTTAGGGTTTGGTTTTATTTGTGTACATAGTTACTACATTCCGTTTAAAGCCTTTGTTGTCTAGTTCATGCGTTTTTGTAGCTCCAGTTGTAGCTTTTGTCTATAATTAGCGGCGATAAGGCAGTTGTTTATTCTGATTTTATATTTACTTCCGCTCGCAGAAAATTATAGCACATACTTGCGATGAACCGTGCATTACGTCAACTGATAGTGATATTTATGATTTCTTATTGTTAACTCCAGTCTCCATAAAAAAAAACTATTCAAGAAGTTCATTGTCGAAGCGAAATGTAAATGAAGCGATCAACTCTCGTGTGTTCCTGTTAAAGCCCTCCATGCAGCATTAACAGTACACAAGTGTTCTCGAGCAGAGTGACCTTTAACTTATGCTAAAAGAATCTACACAAGCACCACACTTCTTCAAAACGTCACTCAAAGCGAATCGCTTTCAAAATGATGTCAGACTCAATTGATCGCTGGAAGATCCTCATGATTCACCCCATACGGATACGTCTGCAAGGTGACGCAAATTTAAAAGTGATATTTATTAAGCTTCATTTTGCTCGTCTAAACGCTACCGCTTGCTGAACATTGCGACGCGCCACACGTCTAACAACTTGTGCTTCCTCAGAAACCACTGTCGGATGATTCACGATACGATGTTCACTAAATACGCACACCCACACCGTATTGTTCCCTTCCGTTCGGCACACAAAGCCTTCCCGGTTTAGCCATACGATCTGGAGATTAAAGAAATCGGAGGAACGTATGGTGACAGGGCAAACGATACTCTAAGGGCGAACTGGTCACGTTTTATGGGATGACATTTTTATGGTGGCTGCGACACCAATCAGACCCACGTCACACACACACACATACGGTTTGGCGGCGTGAAGCCATTTCCAATGAACTAATTAGCATTTTACACGCATGATTGTGTCAACAAATATTAATAAAATTTCTTTCAAAAAAAAACCCACCACCCCACGCTGCTATTCGCTATGTAAATCTGGAAGTTTGCGTCCTATGTTTGAATAGTCTAGTACGAATACTAAACCGTAACATTTTATTGCCGTCCGAATCAATCTTCGAGCCATGTTTTGAACAGGTGAACAAAGATTTACTGCTTTTCGAGCGATTATTATTTTGGAAGAGCACTAAGATAAGGCAAATTATGCTAGCCATAAAATGAAAGCAAATCCACTCAAAAACATAAGGTGGAACACTCAAAGTCTCTTAAGTCTGCTTTATTATTATTGATAATTAATGTCCGAAAACATGTTTATCGCGAATGAAATAAATTCAAACACATTCAAATTAGCCACCATTTTGAAAGTGGAACATCTGGAAGTTTGTTTTAAAATTTTATCAGCACTGAATCTCAATAACAAAGTATAGGTTCTATTTACACTCAAACTTGAGGATTTTAATTTTCAACCAAGCTCTAATGTAGAATTTATTTTCTTAATCTTCTTATCAACAATTTAGTTCAAATGTTACTAAAACATGTGAACAAACTTCAGGGAAGATGACAAATAGTCGAAGATAAAGGTGTTTGAGGTGTTAAGGAGCAATACTTTGACGATCACAAGAACGTGAGGAAAATAATAAATCTAAATAATTTTCATTATTTTGAGGCGATTGGACAATTCTCATTATAATACACAGTAGACAATTATCATGCCATTTAGCTACCGAATGAGCGCTCCATTACCTCAGACACTGGCAAGTGCAGCCCCATACACTTAACAAATAAATGCTATACTACTGTCTTTACATAATTAATGATAACACCAACGATGCACCCGGGTAGATCATCGTCGACCTTCCTACAAGATTATCAGCAAATGCGAGCGATTGATGTTGTGAAACTTTGTTTCATTATAGCTGTAAGCGCTTGCTACTCCCTTATTACAGCACATTTACAAGCGAACGACTGACCGGACGATGAAATCTCAACCCGATGACCGATGGTGATGACCGACGATGACAAGTTTACTAAAACGATCCTACTAATTCTCATAGTGTGCGCGCGCGTTCCCCGACACCACTATCAAGCAATTAAAAATGCATCGCATTTCCGCTCTGTAGGCATTCCTTTATCTTACGCGTCTATCTTGGTAAGATTAAGTTAATCATTTTCCACTTAGCGTGGAAAAACCTTCAACCAGCAATGCACGATCGTTAATCGTGGCTATGCGTAAATTTTGTGCAAATGAAGAACTCGACTGGAGTGACACGGCACACAGGGCACGATTATGAAATCCTTCATCATCCACCCACGAATGGTCCATCTCGTGATGGGAAGAAGAAGCTTTTTTTTAATATCACCCCCGATGAACAAACATCTTCGGGGCATTTATCTTTATGTCGGAGCTTTGTTAATTTCCTTTTACATTTGTACCACATTTTATTCCGCTTCTGGCGGGGTGCCACTTGGAATCACTTTTCATTTCCCATTCATTCAATGCAGATTGAACCAGCATGAATTTCTAACACAGAAATAAGTCATTAGCTGGCCACGTTTCGGCCATTGCGAAACACGACCGCAAAACTCGATACGCAAATGAATTTACCTTTTTTCCCGTGAAAGAAGAAGGAGTATGTAAAATTTCATCTTTACCGTGGAGCGAACCAGCATTTTTATTTTCCTCGGTGCAATTCTTGACTTTTTCTTTTGTTGTCTATTGTTTCGTGATGATGAGCTTCCAGCCATGCTACAAAATGAAAGCGAAGTGGTCAAGCTGGTTTGCCGGACGCCTTGGCGATGAAAGAGGCAAACTGTCTCTAATGGATAGATGTGATGCGATACATATCTAATTCGATACGCTCCCTCAGCCCCGAACACGAGCACACGCACGACACAATTAACAGACTACAAATTAAAGTAAGGGTGGTTTGGAAAGAATTAGGAGGGATTATTTTTGTAAGTCCTCAACCCACCAGCAAGGTGGGTTATGATAAATTCAGTTGGAAAAAAATAAATAAATAAAACTCTTCGGTTGCGTTGTACGATTAGCCAAATTAATGACTATGCCATGTGATACAACTGAACTTGTAAACCCTCTGGGAATAACCGGAGGGTAAATCAATATCCACATCGGACAGGGAAATAAAATACACGATTTGGACCCATTACAGCTAAAACTATTGGTTTGCCGAACATTGATGTGTGCTTTTAGGAATTTTTATGCAAATTAATGCTGCCCCCGTCTGGTCGTGGTGTAAAGAGGCGCTAGTGCGTTTTATGTGCCGCATACACCATGGAAAAGAGCCCCTTCAACACATATGCTGCTTCAGGAGGTTGGTTGTTTTTTTTCTACTGCCTGGGATTTGTTTCTTTTACACTTCTCAATCCGCCCAGCACTTCTCCCAAAACTATTTTTTCGGATTTTCCCTGATAGCCAGATGTTCGGTTTCGTCACATTTGCTTACACTTTTTAATCGCGTTTGAAGTTTGTTTCTCCGCTGTTTATGGGCGTTTAAAAACTCTCCGATGCGTTCACCTTACACTCAAGAAGTAAGAACTCAGGTTTATTATTCCATTCCCCAAAACACACATCATCGATCGCTATCTAGCCGCTGGAGGAAAACCATTGTGTATTCGTTTATGCTATGTCCCTGCTGCTTTAATTCATCACCGAAAACGACACAATCAGAATAAATTTACACAAAACGTGCGCAAACCGCGAATGAATCATGGTGACAGGAGATTTACTCAACAAGCGTAGTAGTGCTTGAAAAACGAGTAAATTGTAAAAATAAACTTGCATCCGTCGCCGTCTCGGGAACAAAATGAAGCCGCTTTCAAAGAAAATATCGTTCACCGTGTGGGCGTCCAACGAAACTCGTGTCAACTTCGGTCCGATCGTCTCTAATTGCTATCTTGATCGACTGTCGCGTTGAGCGTCTGTTGCCAAAGTGTCTGCCTGCTGACGGGATGTAGCGCTGTACCGCTGGAAGACATTTTAATCCTGCATGCAACACCTCCTCAGTGTCAAAAACAAAAAAACAACATCCAGAACGAGGTGAACAATATAATTATAGAAATAACCTTCTTCACTCTTGAAGAATATAAAGATCTTGATTTTGATCTTTCTTGCATTTTGGTAACAAAATATATTTCCTACTGGGTTCTACCGAACGCAAATTGAATGAAATATTAAACTTTCAACAAAATAGATTACACTTTCTTTTCAACATTTGAAATTAAAAAAAAAAAACAAATGAATCAGCTGAAAAAATATAAAAAAGAAAAGGAAAAGTCATTTGCTTTAAAAAAAGTAATTTAAAAACATCAAGTAAAAACAAACGAACCGTCAAACACACAAAAACACGTTGCAGTCTTTACAGTCTGTACTACTTTCATTTCGCTCTCAATTTCTATTAATGAATTCAGCTCACTCGCTGTTTCATTGAGGTGGGTGTATGTACACCCCACCCATCTGAGCAATAAAGCTTACTCTGCACGGAACACCCTCCTGTGTTCAAAAGCACATCGGAATTCGATTCATCACGAGCAGATACGTATCCAAAAGCAATGGAGATAAAAAGAAACTTGACCGATTTTTGGCACAGTAGAGGCATTTGAAACAAAACAGCTTGTCCCGCAAGGATTAACCTTGCCAATAAACTAAACTGACATGTATGTAAATATTGATCTTGCTAATATTGTGATTTAGTTGTTTTTGTTCTTTGCAGTGAGTTTAAAACTTAGGATTAGTATTTTTTACGAGTGCCAATTAGAGCTACTTTCTGAATAAAAGCAAAAGCAATGCATTTCTTTTTAAGTTTTTTTGTAACTGAACGGCGACAAATAAAAATTAGGAGGAGATATCCCTCAAATACAGAATTAAGAAAAATAATAAATAAATAAAGAAATACCAAATCAAGAAAATAGAAGAATAATATTTAAAAAGCATTAAAAAATACTGTTAAACGACAACAATTTTTTGAATAACATGAAAAAGAACAATACAACAAGAAATAAACACTGTACAATGGATACATGTTGCAGCACATCCGGCATAATGATTGACATGGAACAATTAAAAGAAGAGAGACAAATGGAGAGCAGCACACTAAAACCACCCCAAACCAACCAGCGTAATTAATATAACCGCGCAACGTAAATCACGCATTATGTGCCTTCACAACACGCTTGGATTCACTTTCGTGGTCACGAGTCAGCGCACACGCGTCATTTCATCGTCAATGGTTTGTCATAACGTTTTTTTGTTGTTCTTGTAATTTCGTTTTCTATTTCAAACACAATTAAAACCAGCGTACTTCGCTGTCAAATGGAGATGAAATAGAATGATATAAAATAATGTCATAAAATGACTTCTAACCAACGATTCTGGCAAGGTTCAGTCGTTAAGTTTAAATTAATAATTAATGTGATTATGTATTAAAAAAAGAAGAAGATTTAATCAAACACAATGTTAACCAGTGTGAAACTCTCACACAGACGTGTTTCGCGTTGCAATAAATTTTCTACACACATGCCTATATAACTCGTTCTTCCCCTCCAATAGGTCTTCCTGCCATCATTCCCCAGACGACAGCAGTCACACCTTTTGGCTGCGATCCAGCAGCAGCTCATATCATTGTCTACCTCGACCGGGTTTTTGTGCAAGGAACACACACACGTTCCGACATTGTTCTACTCTTTCCTCCCGTTCCGACACACCGTTCTGTCAACGCAAATTATGTGGATGGGGTCCGATTCTGTTCCGGGTGGCCCCGTTTTCGACGAACAGTTTTGCGGGACATCACACATATTCATTTTCTGCCGGTTTATCGTGGGGAAGCGTTATGAGTTCATTGCTCCATGCCGAACAAATTTATCTACCCAGACATTTATGTGTTTAAGGGATATTTTTGTGACTGCAATTATTGTGGTAGAGAAGTATTTTTTTATTAAAATAATTTTAAACTTTTGTAATAAAATTTATGCAACAATTATAAGCTCTGAATAATTCATCACCAATCCCATTCACAACCACAGACAATATCAACTTTAATGAATTCTTACTATTTGAAAAAAGTAGTGAAACATTGTTCCAACATTTCATAGAAGGGCAGAATTAATCAACACGCGCAACGCAGCTAGATTCAAATGAGCGCCATTTTTAGCAAACCATCATCAAAACATGATTTGTAATTCAGCTGCCCCGCGGAGCGGAAAAGTGCTTTTCGTTTTTCGAAACGTTTCTTCACTTCCAATCTACCAGTTGCGAGAGTCATTAGATGTAAAGCTGGAAACAATTAAAATTATACTTCGAAATACGAAAAACGAAACTGTGGCTATGAGAATGTGTGCAGCCAACGCCCAGAGGGGAGTGACGGAAAGGGCGCGCACGTGGCCATCTTTCAAACCGTGGATTTTAAGCTTCCACTCACTTACATCTTGATTTCCATGCCTCTGCCTTGCGGAGTTTAAAATGCATACATTAGTCTGGCCCTGGCCACAACGCCTCCCCCCAGGTCCACCCAAGTCGATCCGCCGCGGTGGCAATTAAAAATCACAAACTGTAGCCCATAAATCAATCACAACAGTTTTATGCGACGCAACCGCCTAACCCCGATGGGTGCCGTCACCTCTTCTTTCCCGGCTGCCCACCAAAACACTCGCACACGCATCTTTCCCCCCGGAATGACGACCATCAATGAAATCTGTTGCAGTTTTCGCTTTATTAAAATTTCCTTTCCAATTGCCTGACGTGGTGGGGTGGGGGGAGAGGGGATTGAGCGCCATTGGCTGAAAATTCATCATCATCAGAAATTGAGGCGAGGAGTAGCCACCCAAAAATGGACGCCACCGAGTGACCGACTAAGCGAAGGAAAGGGATCGCGAAATGTTGAAGAGTCAGCTTTAAATTAAGCATTTCCGGTTTCAATTAATTCTACCGAGTGGCAATTTCGTGTCGCCCTCGAGACTGCCACATAGGGCTTTCGTGTATGGGCGATGATGATGGGCTTAAGCCACCCAAACCGGCACCAAACAATCGGGATGAGGGATTGTTTCAGTTTCCTTCTGATAAAATACGCATTTAATATGCTGCGCTTTTGATTACATTCACCACTCATTCGTTAGGAGTTTTCCCAGCACTACTTGTTCCTCAACGCGTTGGCATCTTGGTATGAGAAATTAAGCCACCAGCAACCTGTTGAAGAATTCCAACCGACAAACTTCACAAATCACTCGACGACAGTTGAATCATTCGTCTCCCTTCACACATAACTCATACAGCATGGAACATGATGGTTAACCCCATCTAATGATCCCAACGATAAGTGGAGGCGTACGTGCGTGTGAGGGATGTACTCGTGAAATCTTCCCCTACAGCTACTGTATGTCGCTAGAAATGCACCAGCGCCGTCGGACATGCTGCATCTAAATCAAACAAATCATCAAAAGTATCATCATCCGACTGGACCCACCATCGCCAGCCATTGCCCGGCAAAAGGGGACAGAGGAGCAAATAAATTTAAAACAATTACCCATTCCAGTGGGTTTTTTTTTCACAAACATTTCTCCCCGTCTTTCTTTCTTCAACACCGCCATAGCTCACACTAATGAATGAAACAATTTTCTGTTAACAAAACGGGCTGCATCGTTCAACTTTGCAGCAGATTAATCTTTCCCTGCTGTCAAGGGCAAAGTAGTAATGACTGGCTGAGCTGATTAATGTTGGCTGCTCTCTTTGCAACTGCATCGCTTACAAATGATAATTTTGACGTAATCGGAACGCATAAACAATAACAAGACGACTTTCAACGTGATATGTGTCAAGAAGAATGTTTAATGTGTACCGCAAAGCATGTCGTATGTAACAAGAATCAAGGCTGGGATACATTTTATAGGATTTTAGCAGTGCCTCCTTGGGGTGTGACGTATAGACGACTTGTTAAGCTTAACTTATCAGAATCAACGTCGATTGTTCAAACCCAACTGAGAATCCGTCCAGATTATTCTGACTATGTAGAACAAAATTCCCCAAGAACAACATCAGGATTTTTTTTCTTCCGAGGTTTCTTTTCAAACAATCTATTAACGATTTGAAACTAGCATATATGCATCGCAAAAACAGGTTTCGCAAATACCTGGAGATATTCATCCTTTAGCTGATGCGAATTCTTCAGTTATGACTCATCCGATATATAAGCAGCTTCTGAGACTGAGAGCGGTCTGTGGTAAAAAAAAATCTAATCCAGACATCCCGGAGAGTGCTTATAATACCTCTTAGACATTTTGCAACAACTTTAAGAAGTTTTATCACACTATTGACTCAAATGAGAGGAAGTTTCCATAGAGATTTTAACCTTTTTCATTAGCAAACAGTTCAGTCTCTAGAAACATATTTCCGACAATTTGGACATCACGACTTCATATCCTCTAGCTGTCATAAGCAGAATAAGTCGAGCCTTAGACAGCTAGAACTCCTTTTTGGACGGCTTTTGGAGACGCGCCAAAACTCATTCTAAACTTTATGCCCTCCATTCAGTCTGGTCGACCATTCATAAGATAATTTTCGTTGAACACAGAACGAAACACGGTAAAAAAAACACAACCCAGCTCGGCCTCGTTAAATTTAAGCCTCAAGGAAACGGGTGTAGAGAAAGAAACCAAAAGTCCTAAAGTTTGCCACCGTTTACCAACCGTGCCCATTTCTGTCCGGCTTGTAGGATGTTAGCAACATCTACTAATGATTCTGCTGTCTCGCTGAACCGATCGTGATGCATCCGAGTATTGCCAAAGAAGAAGTTGCACAAAAAATAAAACGCACAAGATCCTGAACGTCATCAACAGCACCAGAACGTGAGAATTTTCGCATTCCCGTAATTAGCCGGCAAAAGCCATTAAACTGTGAATGCATTTAGTCGGGGTTATGTGTAGCAGCAGCAGCCCCGGAGGGTAGAGTTCTACTCCTTTTTCTGCACACGCATCTACCGAGTGCCGGATGGTAAGTTCATCAGTCGTCCAGCCAACGCCATTTAGGCACCCTTGTTGGAGAACGTGGCGAAAGTAGGATGAAAAGCAAAACCCGGAAAAAGGACCGCACCGAAGTGAGAGGCTCATGGGGCCCAGGGGTCCGGATCGTTGTTGAAAAGTGAGGTGAAATTAAACGCCAGATCCGGTGGAAGAAGTCATTCCAGACAACAGGATGCAAACGTTATTACGTGACGTTTTTTTGCGACCGGTCGTGAAACGTTCTTGAGATCGTTGAAAAGCATGAGTAGCAGTGGAATGAGATCGTGTATGCTGTCATCCACTGCTAGACAACGACTCTTCACAGATGATGAAAAAGTTTCTAAAGCAACTTAACATCTTAAAGTTCTCCGTTTGTGAGTGCTGTCTAAGTCGTCTAAGTTTCGTTCTATTGAATGAGATAAGTGAGACTCACCCAGTCGCAAAGCTAAACACATGGAAACAATTTTGCAAACATTGGAAAACTCCTGAGCAAACACAATTTATGTTGTCCAGAAAATAATCTCGCTGAACATTATGGGTCGTTGTGAAAAAAGGAAAGTGAAACATCAAACAAAAGTCTCCGCAGAATCTCTGTGTTGATTTTTGAAATCCTACACACAACGAATGCAATTCTTCTTCATCCCGATTTCCGTTTGATCTCATGCTTCGTTTTATTGTTATTTGAGCACTGATAACAAATAATACAACAGAAAACATAGAGATCATGACGATGACAGAGACATGACGAAGTGATTAAATAATTGCAAATTCTTCAACATGATAGCAACATGATAAAGAAATGGAATTTTTATGTGGGAATTGAATGAACGAGTATTTATTATTCATTTCAATCAGTATTTAAACAATTTCAAAATAAATTGCAAAAACAGACTATTTGCTACTCATTCACATCCCATAAATTTCACCCGGATGCTGTGAAACAATTCATCGGCCATGATGTTTAATGCCGGAAAGAACAACCGATTCAGAATCGGTAAAGGCTTCGTTTTCGATTGCGATCATTAAAATAATAACGATGACTTGACTCTCCGGCAAAGGAGCCCACACACCAATAAACTCCCGCCTCATTTCCATTTCCCATACGCTTCTTCCCCTCCCCAACAAGCGTCTATAAATCGTGGATACCACATCCACATCCGGTGGATGGGTTTTGATTGCGAAAGTGAAACGCACTTTGCAACAGTACAACTAAAAGCAAGAAGATCGCAGCCCGGGATAGAATTAAACCGCAAGCGCATCAGAACCGGGCACTGCCGTGTAAGCACACATGAATCGTGAATGATGCTGGGTTTTTATTTTACTTTTTTTTACACAAACATAAACACACACTCTCGGTGCTGCTTGTTCAAGCGAGTGAAAAGAAAGAGAAGATGCATCATCCGGCAATGTGCACAACAGATCGCAACACCGATCGTTTTGGTTGATCTTTACCGACCGAACTACTAAAAAAGGGCCCGCATCTTTAATCGTGCCCCTATGGATGGAGTGTCGGTATTTTTTATTTTTTTCGCACAACAATCTCAGACGGTCGATTTACACTTTCGCACCGGATTCCAACGCCCCTCAGAAGGGTGGTTTTTTAAATTCTCCAAAAGAAAAAGTCGAGAAAGAGAGCGTCGCCCATAAAATTGTCCAAACCTTGGTCCCATGGTTGTGTGTCTCAATGCAGTGCACACATCTTTATGTTTTTGCCAAAAACTATGGCGCGAGGGGAGCCTGGAATGCAACCGACCGTATGCGGTTATAAGTTTGAAGAGCTTGTGGTTCGAGATGAAGTAAAAAGGAAGTTTATAGTTACCAGAGCCTTTCGGATACCCTTTCCTAGTCTCTTTTCTTGCTCTCTTGATTCTCCTTCCATGGACACGATTTCTTGTGTGTTCAGGAAATGTACTTCACCGGAAATGCCGGGCAAATCTTAGCGCTGTACACTGATACAACCATTCAGAAGAAGAAAAAACCACACACAAAAATTTGTCATACTGGTTTACAACTCCGGAATGTAGGAAAGCGTTATTTCGCATTTACTTTCCCCAGCAGAATCCGGTGCGAACAAAGAAGTACACTACTTTCCAAAAGCGGAACACTGAAAATTCGACTAATGTGTAGGTAAAAGATTGGACACCATTTATAGACCAAACCATGGAATCTTTTACATTCGTGCAGAACGCAAAACATTAAGCTGTGCAATCGAAAGGTCACGAACTTCAATTAGAGCGTATTTCGGAGTTTGACAAACACCCAACAGAATTTTGGCGTACATCCCGTTCGCAAATTGCAAACTGTGTTTGAAAGCAATTTCCGATTAAAAATAAACAACAGATAAGAGGCCCCTGAAACTCCAAACGGAAGCAGGTGCATAAGGTTGACCGTTATCAAAGACGATGCGTGAAGAACATTATCAGCCAATGTCATGATGTGATGAATTCTTCGTCTTCTTGTATAATTTATTGCATCTGGTTGAAAGGTAATGGAAGACGTTTTTCTTGTAACTTGAAACTTCTTAATTTAAGTCATCTAGCTAGTGTAAGCCTACATGACAAATTTAGTAGCAATAAAAACACAAACGTTTGGTCTACCTTCATACAAAATAAATAAATAATTTTTATTGAGTAATGAAGTTGGCATTTTCCCTAAGCTGTTGTAGTTATTTATCATTTTGATTATATGACCATTTGATACAACATTTCTAGTTCTAAATTCAATATTAAGCATTGTCTTAGGCCTTAAAATTGTACCAGGTGTAATCTATTTTTAAACAACCATAATTTTAACTTTCAAAGTGTATCACTAAGAAATAATTAGGGTTATCAATAATAAAAAATACATAAGACTAATCAAACAAATGTAAAAACACAATACTAACAAGTTTAACAAAAACTAAAATCAAAAAAACTACTTAAAAACCAAAATCATTAAAGAAAAAGAAGTAACCTTTTACAATTCATATACCAATCAGACCACAGACATAGAAAAAGGAAAGAATCTCACAAACTAACAAAAAACGAAAAAACAAACACTTTACCTTGGTCTTCTTAGCGATCGGATAATGGACGGAGGAAGCTCTGGTTCTATGATACATGCAAAGTGTACTGGCGACTTACCTGGAATGAAAACAAGAAGAAAGAAAAAAAGCATTAACACAAAATAATAAAATACATAAAAACAGTAAAAAAGCTAAAGGTTAAACATAAATTGCCACCAGCTCATGCTTAAGCAAAAACGGAATGTCCAAAAAACATGTTTCTCGCTACATCCGACGCCACACTGCAACAGTCACAATCGGAAAACGTGTATTGTTCTATCCGGACACCATTCGGTTCGTCTTTTTTTCCTACTCGTTTCACGATAGGCTACCACATGTGAGCATGGTTTATGTTCATATCACCACCACCACCATTCCGGTCCTGTCTTGTTGTCATTCCCTCGCGGGAACCATTCCAATGAAAAGAACGACTTTCGGCAGTGTTCTGCTGTGCAACTTGAATTCCGGTATATGCAGCATGGCCGCATACGTCGTTCTGGTTGCACCTGTGTGCATGCGGTTTGAGGAGCAGGTCCGGACGCTCATCCCGTCATCTGGATCCCTCCGTTCCAGGTGTGCTCAATCAAGCGGAAAAAGAGAATAATAAAAACCCCGACAACATCGGTAACAGACGACAGCCAGTGCGCGCGCTCACAGAAAACCGAAAAAAACATGACAGCCGTAGCACACATGCATGGCCAAAGGTTGCACTTTTAACGTGTATTTTATTGCTCCAATGGTGGAATTTGCGTTCAAAATAAGTTATACCGGCATCTAATTTAGCTGTGGCGCCAAATGATGCATGAAATCAACCGTGGGTAAACAATCAAATTTTTTGAATTTGATTATTTGCACTCGAGAGTAACAGTCGGCAAGCGGAAAGAAAATCCTCATATTATGATTAATTTACATATTCCATTTTATTTACGATCCAGCTTGGTTAAACTACCTCGAGGGTATTCGTAGAAGATGAGGAGGGGCGAAACGTTTTATAATACGACACTTTATTGCTGACCGGTTTTTTACGTTTATAATTAAACAAATTTAGTTAATTATTGTTTATGTCCTTTTTTAATTTTTTAGTCTTTTAGAAACCTTTTCAAAAACCAGCCAAACATAACCAATACAAGAAATCCCTTATGTCGAACACACATCATGGACAATTCACCCAGAAGCGTTTGTCAACGGGAAATTGTACGTAATTTGTCCTATAACGAACTTAAAACTACAAAATATGGCACCAACCTAGCAAAGACCCCGATAACAACTGCCTCGAAACAGTTACACAAACATCCATTGTAAAGTTCCCTTTTTCGGAGCTGCGCAATATTATGTGCAAGGCGTGCGTACCGCCCCTTCCTGAGGTGCTGCCGTATAATTATTTGCACCGGTGCACCACTGCGGCCCGTCTCGATTACCCGCCGTTCCAAGGAAAACATTTGCGCGTTAATCACATTTTTCCTGCAGCCTCCGTGCCTTCGCTGCATACGAATTGATGGATGTATGATGTTTGCATGTATGTAACCGCGCCCGAGACGCAGCCAAACGACACGCGGTCGTGCGACATTACAGCGTGCCAAAACACCGAAAGCCTAGAGCCTCACCCAAGCAGCTCGTCGATAAGCAACAAACAGCCGTAAAATGAGGTGCCGGCTGCGAGCCTCGCGTCATCGTCATTTCCCTCCAGCAGCACACAGCTGGAGAAGAGACTTAATTGCAAAAAGAAAAAAAAACCAGCGGCACCGTTGCATAATGACAACACACGGAACAACGACGTGTACAGCATCATCATCATCATAAGCTCCCGTGTTGACCGGCTTTAGGTTTATGGAGCATTCTGGGCGGTAACGAATCGATTTGCATTATCATTCACCACCATCATCATCATCATCATCAGCGCGAGCATGATATCTTTGCATCACGTCACCCAAACAAAGCTCGCTGATGGTTGTGGGAGAAATAATAAAGTTTGTGTAACAGTGGGTGCCGTACTAAAACCGTTTTGTGTTACAGAATATGCGGAAAAAAGCGATCCAGTTCAATTGTGAAGACAAATAGGCAATTTAACGCACACAGTAGCTAAGGCATTACGCGTAAATAGGATAACCATGAAACTTGCAAATAAAATTTGTCCTTAATGTATCTTAATATATTTTTATAAAGACAACATAAATCTGGCAACCAAAACAATAATCAAGATAAAGACAGTATCTTTATGTTATTTGCGGTCCCTTACAGGATCTATAGATTAGAATTATCAATGGGGAAAACTAGACAGCTCTAAAAGCCACAAAGTACTGCTTGTCTAAATTTGTCCCACCATTTTGATATCACCCGCATGCAATAATCATAGGTTAAAAGATAAGATTTGTTGGAATTTGAAATCCACAAACCCTCTATATCAGGATGTCCAATAAATCAATACAACGAAAAATGAATCCCTGGCCTAAATTCCAACGACTGATCCCTCCATCGGAGATATTATATGCGTAAAACAAAAATGTTTTAAACCTTACAACTTACCGCAGATATCATCTGGCACAGCAACTGTTTTTATCGGATATCACCTTTTTCTCTTCAGTCCTTATACGTTTACGATTGTAAAAACAGATGTTGCCTATCTCTCTTTCCGTTCCAACCAATATTTATCTTTCGGATGGACGGTTGACCAAGCAACGAAAAAAAGAAGAAATAAATTGACTCTGGACCAACGCAAACAAACACCAGAAGTTTGTTACCCAAACTCCTTTCTAGTTAAATCTTTCCAGATAAAAGAATCTCCTCATATTTGTTTCATGTCTTCTTCCAAAGGGTTAGGACCTAACTAAATATTATAACTGTGAATAAAACCTTAACAAATACGGGAATCTCACATCTGGTGTTTAAAGGCACGCGATGAGATAAGACAGAAGCGGAAGGAAGCATATGTGCAGAAATTTCCGGTCCAACATATCGCTACGGGTTCGCCGTTGCACAAACAGCTCGTCCACGGGGCATTCGATGATGATTTGTTGCACATTTGGTAAACCGCGCTACATAACCGTACCCCCTGCAGATGCCATTGACGCTGGAATATACTTGAACCACACTGATACTGATAAGGAAATGTGTTGGAGCAAGAAAAAAAAACACACTTGCTTTTACTTAAAAGTATGTCTCGGTAGCTATTTGTCGTTTGTCACCACGGTTGATAGTTGCTATCTCCAAATTAAGTGTGTACTTTAAACGATTTTTTCTTTTTACGTTTCTTCCCATTTCGAGCCCACCCAGCAATCGAGACCAGTTGGCTGTATCGCTACCTTCGATGGTACGCGAAATAGGCATGATCATCAAGGGCCCCTAGCGAATGAGACCATGCGAAAAGGCGTCGCACAGTTCACCCAGAGCATCGAAGTGCTATCATTCGGTGGAAGGTTATTGATTGGGCATGATTGATTGCTATTGGAATCAGCGATCAATCGTTACCTTCAAGTGGAGATGGAGCCTACAGAAAACTATAGACATCAAATCAGAAGGTGTCGCATATTTTGGGCATACTAGACGTCCATGATGGAGAATCATGAGGCGCCAGATAACGTATAATTTTCAAACCGCATTCTATATCTGTGTGATGGTGCATGATGAAGAACCATCAACGCATCTTATGTATAGTGAATTAATTTAAAATTCAAACAAACGATATTGGAGTTCCTTAATGAGGTGGAGGGCAATTATCCATGTTTGGTCAAATCGAATCAAGATAAAGATTTGCAATTAAAATATCAGATTGTAGCAAAACGTTTCAATCTTGTCCTAAATGAATTAAAATTTTTCGGGTAATTAAGTAACTAAGTTTTGCTTCTATCTATTACCAACAGAGGGAACAATTTATTCTCTCAAAATCCCACCCTGTGTGGGTAAAACTACCCGACACACCGATAATGTATTTATTTGGTAAATAACTAAACACCCTTACCATTAAGACCGTTTATCACCACCAAGGACAGCGTGTATACACCCTCAATTCTTCGCTCAAATTGAACAGAAAACTTCGATGCACGAAAAGAGTGTAAAAATTATGTTTACATTCCGCTATCTCTCTATCGGACGGAGAGATGTCCCCTTTTTGGTGGAGGTAGAATAGGAGAATAACAGTCGAATACACTGTCATACCCTCCCTTTTCCGGTCATTTCGAATTGAACTAGCCGCAGGGCATCAATCTCCCCCAACAAACCAGCAACTGCGACACGTGCAGATCATTTTGGTTCGCTAGCATTTAATGGGCAAATTGAGCATCCTAAAAGTCAATTTCCTATTCATGCTACTAAGGGGTGGCGCCTTTTTGAATGAGTACAAAATTCGATTATATCTTATACTCCCTAGCAAGCAATCGCCTTGAGCGTTGATAGCGTTATCCCTTCATTATTGTTGAAGTTTTCTTACTTTCAAGGACATTAAAACACATCTGGTTGAGGTTGAGTGTCGTTGGGAAATACCGTCACTTGAAAAAGAAGACTCCAATCCAGACATTTTCCACTTCCATTTCCAATCCCAAAAAAACTTGCAACCAGAATTCTCAACAGTGCCTCATTTTACAATACCAACCCCTTGTTACACCCGCATCTGGAACCATCTCTCACAACTTATCCCCATTTAGGTTGAGTGGCACGTTTGGAGATTTATGGTCGGCCTCGGAACGAACCCATCTGTACACTCCCTTTTTATAGTACCCATCGTCAGCATGATCGCACACAACCACCAACATTGGTGAGTTTGCAATAAGCTGACGGGATGCTCAACCTTTCGATGAAAGCGTAACCTTTACCAGCTCTGTACACTGCCAAATATGGATGGTTTCTTATTGTGGTGGTTTTCTTTCTTTTTTCTTTGTTGTTTCACATGCACAAACACACGTGAAACGTTTGATTAAAACTTTTCTACAACGGAAGAAAAGAAGCAGAAAAATGCAGCAAAGTGGGAAGTAATCGAAAGAGCCACCCAAAAGCGCGCAAGAAAATTAACCAACCAGACAAAACAAAGCCATAAACCACACCAGAAAACAACGAAAAACCTTCACCTGTCGAGGGCGTCCGACCAAAAGAAAGAGAAAAAAGAAAACCGAAAGGAAAACATTCAATTTTCGGGGTAGTAAAACTCACCCCGAAGGTCGTTCGCAAAAGGTCCCCTCCACTACACTCCCCAACATATACTGTTACTAATGCCTTTTTCGGGCCACAATCAGAAAAGGTGAAAAAGTGGAAAATAATACACAATCGGAATGCAACCTCAGCAAAAAACCGGAACAACGCACTAGCATGGGCCGGCATCTCAAAAAGCCGCCAACCCTTTTGCAAACACGCATACACGCATCAGCACGGAATGCTCCACCTGTCCACACTTACACAGCACGCTATAAAACCTTCTCAACAGGTTAATATTGGGCTTTCTTTTTCGAGAAGGGAAGCGTTTCTGTGCTGCTTTCTTTTTTTTAGGTTCGACATGCACAGAAAGGCTTGTTCAGCGGAACAAGAAGGTTCGTCGCCTATTATCAAGCAACTTAAAGTCTTTTAGATTGTTTTTTTTTTCTTATATACTGAACGATCAATTCGATTTTTTAGCCGTTGTTTAATGTTATCGTGTGCACAAAATCAAAGAATGATAATGACAGGTGAAAACGAAATATCTCTCAGGTACCTGCTGCAAAACCTAGGGTTCGTCACTTGTGGCGAATCAAACGATTTGAAAACGAAGATTTCGATAGCTAGAGCTGGAGCTACAAATATAATAAATCAATTGCTTTGAGAACATTCCAGACAAAAACTCTTAACAAACGAGACAAATTCAAAGGAATGCGAAAAGAAATAACCAAGCATGTACAAATTCCACACAGAATAGAAGAAATAATTCTTAAAAGTATTCCATACAACAATAACAGTAACGAAAGGAATTACGTCCTCTCTTCAAATTCGCAAAGCGCTAGAAAGAAAATGCAACTAAACATACTTCAAAGAGAACAATCCTAACGGATACTTTTTACAATCGATCTGAAAGAATCAAATTTCTCAAACAAAAGATTCGCCTCTTTCAAGTAAAATGGTAGAAGAAAAGAAAAAAAGATTCCTACTACTCTTCGCAGCCATTCTCTGTAAAGACATTCCCATTCATACGCATCGGAGTAGTGTGGTGTTGAAGCATTCATGTTCTTTTTGCTCCCTTTTCCATTCAATTCTCGCAATCCTACCGCTTCGATGCGTCATACGGTCGCAATTTTTAATCTGCCATGCCATTTACCAGCACAAGAAGATGCTTGAAGCAACAAATCAAGGAAATGCCTGACGGTGAATTGGTTCGTGAAGGATATCTAAATACTGCCGTACCATTTTAAAAGCATTGTTCATTAGAGATACTAATATGTGGTTTGCTCTGTCTAGCACAAAATAATCGATCTCATTTTGGAGGAATTTTAAGGATTGAAAATAGAAAATCCCTTTTTTGTAATCTAGCCTTAGTAAAAAATTAAAACCACTCATTGAGATTGTTCTTACTAGCAGCGTGGCATATGCATTCTCATCCCACCAACCATTTTCTCGATTAAAATGACAATCTCTCAAATAACGGGTGGCTGAATATTTTCATTTGTTAAAAACACAATCCTCAAACTGGGAAGCATTGAACCAGCACCCAATGTTTTTTTTTCTGTTTTGCTGTTGACATGAGGAGGAATTTTATAGCCACCATTATTTGTTCCCTTTCCGTTTTTCCGTTTTTTTCTGGTTTTACGATAGTCACACACCGAAGAAAACGTGTTATATGTGCGCCATTCTCCGTGTGTGCAAAGGAAGCGATAGACGGGGAAACCGTGCAAAAGGATCATTGAAGTTCTGCACAGAATGGTGCCGCATGTTGCATTACTGGGCGGATTGTAAACGAATGGCAGAAAACCAGGATGGAAAGGAAAATAAGAAAGCCGCATGAGTTATCCCTTCCGACATCTGTTAGTTGCTGAGGCAGAGATAGCTGTCACATGAATGGTTCGGTTATTTTGAGTTTTGTCCTAGACCAGTGGTCGACAAACTTGTTTGAGCAAAAAGCCAATTTTCATTAGAATACGCATGGAATGAACTTCAAAAGAACTCATTTTTTATACTCAAGTTCAAACTGTATTCTACAATGTCCACCAAAAAAAAATGGATAACAGTCTACAAAGAACCACAAGGCATTTAAACTGAATTACGCAACAAACAAGAGGAAGAATTAAACAAACCTCACACAAAGAAAAATTACGGTTATTTTGGATTGGATCGCCAAAGATTTATTATCAAAGTGTCAAATATCCAGGCTTACGTGGCTTGCGAGCCGTATTTTGTCGACCACTGTCCTAGGTTTATCTCTTCTTTCTACTTTATTGACCATAATATGTGCACTGCATATGCAATCAAGGCATTGGCATGGTTTTGAAAGCATCTTTGCTCTGCTATTTCCCGTAGTAAACTTTTTTTAAACCTCAATATCTTAGCAAATAATCCAAAAGCCAAACGATATGATAATTTAACTTTTAATAAAGCACACATGCTTTCACATATTCTACCCGTAACGGACAGCATGATTCAGTAGTGGTGCTAATTTTTTTTCATTCTTCCTATTTCCCGCACACCCCAAATTAGAACCGGGAAAGCAGCTGTCGGGGAGAGAGATTATTTTGCACAACACCATTCCTTCTCTGGCCATAATGTTTCTTTGCCGGTATGGAAAAGATAAGCCATTAATATGCATCATCCGTACCGTAACTGAGAGAGAATAGATTTTCAAATTAAAAAAAAACAAGCGAAACGACGTGACGTGAACGTGATGCGTTGAAAAGGAAGCATTACAAACTATTCATATGTTTCACTTCACGGACAAAACAAAACGTTACTGCTCTCGTGCGCACAGGGAAAAACAAGAAATGTGTCGACTCGCCATATGAACCAACCAAAATCATCGTGTTAAGACAGATTTTGTCCAGCAGAAAACGTGAGATTACGACCGGTGCCAACTATCTGTGGCATGCGACAAAACGCAGAGACCAGCCATGTGCGATATTCTGCTACTGTCATAGACCTGGCTGGCGAACGAGAAACACCAAAATCACGTCACGTTTCGGTAGCCCCGAATGGTGCCGAATTAATAATCGACTAGTTTTTCTTGTTTTTTGTTTAATTTTATGCCGAACGGTTGTGTGAGGATGCAAAAACTACTCATCCAAAGTGTGCCAGAGCAAGCTTTTTTTTGGACATGTTTTAACGTACATCATATCGGCGGGTCTTCAAGAAACAAAGGATCCTATCGTGCGGTACGTGTTAATATTTCTTTCCATTTTGTTATGAACTGGTTCAAGAGTTCAAATAAGCCAAAAATGACAAAGATGACATTTGCTTCTACAGCCACATTCGTGCCTTCAGAAGTTAGAACCTCAAAGATATGGTTTCAAGTAACTTCCAACATTGTGCATTCCCACATCGTCGGGCACACACAGAACTGTTAAATAATCATACGCAAACCTCGTGTATGCACATTTGCAAGGTTTGTCTGCAGACATAAAAGTACGAGTGCACGACCACCATATCACCCGTGGCACACTCGTTTCCGCTGGTGGGGTCGGTTTGTACTGCAAAAATTAAATGAAGCCCTATGGAGAACTCTCACAACTACACCAAAACCCTTCCGGGCGCAGCATTGATCGTGACCAACCCGCTCACATTTGCTAACTCACACACAAACACGCCCGTAATGGGAGCTTAACCAATACACACACACGCGGGAACAACGATTCGATGGGGGCCAGACGACCCCCGACTTACTGACTGACTGATTGGAGACTACCCCACTTATGCAAATATCCAGAAATAAACCGCGTCTTTAAGAGATTGCGCGCGCCGTCAGAGCATACCGATATTGGCGGTATGCTTAGGGTTGGGAGAAAGCGGAGCGCACAACAGGAAGGAGAAGTGACCAACCAACCTTTCCGGTTTCGAGCTGTACGGGTTGGATGATGGTGAATATGAGAGGAGTTATGGAAGTGACGTTTTCAAAATCGCGCGTTTTACCTATTACTCACTATCGGTTTCTCACTGTGTCTGCAGGTTTGAACCAGCAGTTTGTTAACTCCGGTAGTGATCGAAGAATAGGCAGCTAACTACAAACAGAATGTTTCATCAGGAAAAAGAAAGAGATAGTTTTAAGGCCACGCGGGACATTGAAGATTTCCTGAGGTTTGGGAAAACACTTTTCAGAACTCCTATGAAAGCATATATTGGAACAAATATTATTTGGAATAAACTGTTTTTAATTGAGGATAATATAGGACCCTCAGGAGGATTTCAAGTACTTCCAAATGCTTATACATAGCCATAAAATCTTCTGGTCATTCAGTAATTCTTATATATTATTATTGTGGTTTATTAATTGAAGTTGTCTAAAATGTGTGATAGCATTTGTTTATTGTCCTATTACCTAAATGCTTAAATATTAGAACCATATTCCGTTAGCGAGTAAAGCACCATTTCAATACAAAAAAAAACAGTAAACGCAAATGCGTTATGCTTGCGATAGCTTCGCTTCCACCGGTAGCTACCCCACATAGCTCTCTAACCTTTTGCGGCTAATTATGCATTCCCATATATGTGCGAATGAGTGTGTCACTTTGCAGATTGCGTTCCGCTCTTTCCTTTACCGTAGACAGGCTGTTCATGTTCGAGCTCGGTAACCTATAAATGAGTTCGTGTGCATAAAAGTGTTTGCATTTCCTTGCCCCTGGGGAGAATTCGAATGTATTGGTAGGTTTTTGGGCTGTTAGATGGTGGACAATTATTTACTGCTGTTTGAACCATTTTTAGTCGCACGGTTGGAGAATCAACCAATAGTAAACTGACTAAAAAACCCCGCTGTTAAATAAATTAAAAATGATAATTTAGTGATAGTTTCCCCCCTTTAAGTCCTCAATTTGCTGAAAACCTAAACACTAATGATGAAACAAAGGAAGGAAAGCGTCCACCACGGAGCGTAATGCGACGGGTACACTCGCGTGCTTTCAAAAACATGGAAAACATTGAATGAAAACATTAAATATCGCTCGGTAATTTCTTACCTTTCACAGCTTATAACGAGAACACAACGAGAGACACAATGTTTTCGTCGAAATGTCATAATTAACACACGCAGCAACAAGCACAACAAACGGTGGTGGAACGCCCAAAAACATTACACCATCGGTAGGTTTGAATACATTGCCATTGTGATGGAGATGCAGCAAACACGTTGTCGAAGTGTTGTGAGAAGGTAACTCAACAACACATCGCATTTAAAGCTCGTCAGTACAACCCGAAAATGTTCCATTGTTTTTCCCTTCTGCGCGACATGCAACAACGCAGCAGCAACAAAATAAATGGGCTGAATTTTATCACGTTGTTGCTGCAACCTAGACCCAAAGCCGAATGTAATGTGATGCTTCTGTTTGCAGTGCACACGTATAAATCCTTCCGCTTTTAGGTGTTGGTGCCCTGGGAACTGCCCCGTATAACGACAACCGCTGTAATCCGGTTCGATTTATCGGTCACGTGTATTTTTACTCGCACACTCATGCGCTGTCCGCTTCCGGCATGGATCCAACGCCCGGTGGACCTTAACCCGATAAGAACAATCAAAGGTTATCTGCCAGCACCAAAATGCGTGGTTGTATAGACATTTGTTTCACGTAATTAAAATACTACCAGTGAACCGAAGTACCACGGAAACAATACACCCAACAAGTGTACCAAAACTCGCCAGAAAACCAACCAGCCATAGAACGCATAAATGGGTGCCCGTTCACGAAGCATGCTCACACACAT
This sequence comes from Anopheles minimus, assembly GCA_000349025.1. Taxonomy (NCBI): domain Eukaryota; kingdom Metazoa; phylum Arthropoda; class Insecta; order Diptera; family Culicidae; genus Anopheles; species Anopheles minimus. The sequence goes on from KB664266.1 coordinate 8,658,747, forward strand.
CACACAGAGGAGAGCTTGTAGTTTTGTTTTTCTGTTGGTGGGTGACCAATTAGTGTTGCATAGCCGGTTGGAACTTGTGGCTTTTTTCTCGTTTTTTTTTCCTTTCCTACATGAGTCGGTATTCTTGCCACAAAGTCCAATAAACGTGTTCCCCGTAGCATTCCGGAGCAAGAAAATGACGCAAAGCAACACCCCCCGCACAACAATGAACGCAAACAAAGCGGTTTTTCTCGCTCCGTGCACTAACCCAAACGGGAGAGTAATACGGCAGTGCCTTATTAAAAGGGCTGCCATAATTCGCTTAAAATAATGGCTTGGGCTCATTTTTGTTGTTGCAAAACGTCACAGAAGGTGAGAAAAGAACAGGAGTGTGAGTTGGTTCTAATTATTTGTCTTCAGCGTTTGCGAGCATTTTTCCGCTCCAGTGCATTCCCCAAAGCCCTTCCAAAGTCATCAGCGAATAGTTTAACCGTCCAATGCAGGGTTTCTCATGCAATATAAATCATTTTCTGTACTCTAGTTTACACAAAAAGATTTTACACAAAGATCCTTTACCATTAACATTTAACATACCTTTAACTTTTTTAAAAATCTTTTTTTTTCTATTTTTTCTATCATATGTGTAAGAATGGAGCAAAAATAAACATAAATTACTTTATCGGGGGTCGAGCAACCCTGCAACCACGTAATTACGCATGAAAACGAATGCTACATCTAAATTGTCACTGTTGCACTGATTACGCTTGACGCAAGCCTATGTGGCTGTGACAGACTGTAATTAAGAAGAATAATATAAAAGCACACTTAAATGTATAATAACTCCAAGAAGAATGCTTCGAAAAATGAAACACATCGACACAACTTTGAATGCTTGTCGTTTAAAAGAAGGTTTCAAAACATAGGTGCCATGAATCATGGAACACATACAAACTCCAAACATGAAGCTGATTGTCACCACAAGCACCTTCATCGTTTGGAGTCACATATTGAGAGACGGAACATGAATGAACTGGTTTCCTGTTTTGCTCCCCAAAACGCAGAGAAACGCTACGCTACCAGATTTGATATTTGCCGCATCGGAATTCGGGTCAACAACAACAACGGTGGATCGATCACGTTTTTCACACCGATAAGCCACCGCCGCGTGCACTCGTGCGCTTATCATCACGGACTGCCAGAGCCCCAAACAAGTGAGCACAATCAGGTCACCACGGACCGAAGAAAATTGGGGTCCGATAAAATGGAGAGTGGAATGCCGGCCAAAAGAAGCTTCCAAAGCGGAAGAAGGAAAAAAAGGACAAGCCCATCAAAAACAGCAATTATCCGCAACAATCATAATCGTAAAATGGTGTGTTGTCCCCAGAAAAAGTCGCCGGCCTGTCGTGCTCGTACATGAAAACTGGAACAGTTCCGGAGGAGGCATTTCTCCTTAGACAACAGGGAAATAAAATGGAAACGGGTGGCGCCTAAGTCGCGTATGGGCAGGAAGGACGTCTGGAATGTCTCAGCATCGTGAGCATGTCTTTCTGCACGTCACCTTCGCGAGATGTCTGATGCATCTTCACACTTGCCATCGCAACCGAAACCTCCCCGTCAGTACCACCGGAATGATGTATGAAAAATGTCAAAAGCGGCTGATGGAGTACTGTCCACATTGCGCCATTGCTCTCACCCATCAAATCCCTATCGTTTATCCACGGTTTGTCCCTATATCGGTGGCGGTGGTGGGCAGAAACTTCAATTCACTTTCTCCATACCGCTGGGAGAGTTTGTGATCGCCACTCGACACGCTATGTACACCACAACTTGACGGATGTCTGTAAGTGGACATCCGCTGACTTGCAGAAGCTGTACCGGCACAGCACCACACGTACTGGACGTGATAGCGAAATACATCACTCTAAACTTCCCATCAAACATCAAGACTAAGGGTGTATCGATAAAGGAGAAAGTTTTTCTCCCATTGGACATTTTTGTTCTTCTTCTCACGCTTCAGAAATAACACTATCAACTGATGGCAGATGACAGTTCTTTTCATACAACATTTTTCAAACTTCTCTAGACATTTGGAGAGGAAGAATTTATAGTAAAAGCAGACGAATTGCATACCAAACGGGGAAGGAAAAGTTTTCCTTCACTATTCGAACCATGTCGGACATATCCTCTTTATAAGAGACTCATTTTCAGCTGGTAGACACACACTTCCGCTAAAACACGATTTCATTTCGCGAAACCTCAGTGAGATGTGTCACCTGGTAGGGGCTTTTCCGAAATGATTTTCCGTTCCACATTCCAACCACGCCTTGATTACGGTCCTATTAGAAGTGCTTAATGAACCGAACATCCAACACTGACTCTCCCTCAGCCCTCTCGGCGTTCAATCCACTGCGGTTTAATGAAGCCATTTCTAAAGCACCGGATCAATCTTGATGGCGTTTAATCTTTATTTACCGCTGTCAAGCAAAAAGCACCCGAAAAAAAACAACAAAGACACAAACGCAGCTCCGTCCATCATCCAATAAACCGGGTGCTGAAGATGCCCTGGTCTACGAAACACTCGCGAGGAAAGGCGTCCTATTCCAACTTTTATCAATTCAATGATGATGAATTACCACCACGATCCGGGGAGGAAGCATTGCCAACGAAATGGCATCTTGGCAATGCGTCGTCATCTGGTCCGTGGAAAGTGCGGCAAAGGCGCTTTAAAAAAAAACGGATGACCCCGTTTCCGAAAAAAAATCTACAAATCCCAATGTAACTGAGCACAACCGCCGGATGGCCTATCACCGGCCACGACAAATACAATACTATCGCGACGGAAATCTTTCTTACACACGCACACCATACTTACTTGAGAGTATCTTTCCCCTTTGCCCTCTTTCTCTCCCTCCGTCGTGTACATAACGTTCCCACAGTAACCGATACGCAAGACGACGAGTTATGCTCCAATCTTTCAATGCGAACGCGTCACATACTTTGGTCGGTTGCATTATGCGCACGCAAGAACAACGGACAGTTTGCACAACCATCCCCAATGCTGCAGCAGCGAGTGTGAGTGCGTTTACCGAACGAAACCGACCGCAAAATGTAAACCATGTAAGCGCACTGGCGATGACTCTGGGTCACTAATTTTCGTTCACAAGATGGCCACAGAAAGAGCAATGGCCTTCGTGTCATTTTCTTCTCAAGAACAAGCGATGGCGCGAAACAACATTGAAGGAGAGCTGGGGCGACACATTCATCATACTGTCGTTTTACTGTGGTGGACGATATGAGGTTGGCCAGCATTTATGGAACGAGTCGTGCAATGCTGGATAAATGCTGTGAAGCTCAAGAGACATTAGGCAAGTACTCCAGTGGGCAATGTGTGTTCTCTAAGAATATCCAGACCCTTAAGCCGCCCATCTACAGACATGACTGATGATGAAAGGAACACACCCATTAGTGGTTTAAATGTTATTTTTTCCAAACCTCAAAAAACGTTGTTAGCACAATTGTAGTACACAAATTGTATTGACTTTAGCAGCTCAGCGAAATTGAAAGGAACAATTAGGGCTGTTTTGTAACGCTCTTAGTTTTCTTCTGGTGTTCATCATTAGCTTTAGGCACACTATAAGTTCCAGTGCAGCCAGTGAAGAATCTACACAATCACTGTGTGGAAACTGTTTCGCCTCGGAAAAAGGCTTTAAACATACACGATAGCATAATCATGCGTAACTAACTGATGCGTTCCGAAAATACCTCTCGAATAAAAAAGGGCAGAACTTCGGACGGAGTTTCTGTTTTTTTTTTTTGTTGTTGTTAATTTTACACTACTCTTCTTCAAGAATAGGAACATTGCTCAACTATGAAATTGGTAATGCACGCAAAACAAATTATAACACATTGCCCTTTTGTACATCATTCGGAAGCTGCCCAAAAATCGATTGAATTGCGTTAGACGAACTCGACCATGATCGAGTAAGGAATTCCACGAGGCTTTTTATTACACCACCACACACCAGCCGCAGATGAAAAGCTCTCACACATCAAATACACCACTAATCCTTACGTTACTTAATAATTTTACCCGGTAACACTATTCTTATTATCGATCAATTCGGTTCGGTCGCTTCCGAATACATCAATGAAGTCTACTGCTCTGGAGCTCTGATTTTCGTATTCAACCAAATTGTGGATGCCGGTTGTGCATCGTTATACATCGTTATGTGCGCTGTTCGAACAGCGATTGCGAAAATAGAGCACCATCGCGCCATCATCACCCTGTGCAGAGTGCTTTCGGACACGCGGCAAGTTCCATTAATTACACACATCATAACCTCTGTTTCGCTAATATGCTCCGGAGCAGATTGGAAGGCAAGAGGCAACTGGACAGGACAAATAAAAGCCCGAGCGTATGATGATCCTTCTGCTTCCTCATGGCGGACCTGATTGAAAATTACAGTACCCGCATACGAACGGTGTAAAAGATGAAGCTTACACACTTAATTCGCCACTCCGCTCATTGTATTGACGAAGAGAGAAAATAACTATATTTAATAAGGCACCGTGAAAATAAAAAACCTTCAAAGTTTTGCGAAGCGTCATGAACAAAACGATTGCTTCGTTGCGTTATTAACCTACGACGTACGATCGATCTCGGTGATGATCGCCGTGGATACGGTTGGTGGAATGGACTCAATTATACATCCATATTGCTTAATTAATGAGCGAGTTTGGAGTAATGAAGACGACTAATATGCAAATGGATCACGAAAAGGATGACACGCGACTATTTGCTATTTTAAATTTCATTTCCTTCCACATCCAAGGTGTTTTAAATACGCCGCTTCAGCGTAAAATGATTTTAAACTCCAACTCAGCCAACCAAAAACAGGGAATAAACATATAAAATTCCTCGGAAAACACATCAACAGTCCTCCTACACCGGATGGAATTTAATAGTAACGATGATGCACAGTCAGGTGGAATTCTTCCATCGGCTCACCTCAGCTTCATGCACGTCACCCGTCACACATTGTCAAAAAAAAACATGTAAAAAGAAGATGATCTCATGGGCCAATCATTCAACCGTCGATTGTGTGTGCGCTTGTTCGGCACGCTTTGCCTTCTTTTGGCGATCTTATCTCCACGCGGTCATCTGGAGGAAGTGGAATGGTATTGTCAGTCAATCGCAATTGATATGTTTTACTGTTGCAATAGAGTGACTTTTTTCTTATCATAATCGAAGCCGATTCGAGAGAGAGAGAGAGAGAGAGAGAGAGAGAGAGAGAGAGAAAGAGAGGGAGGAAATTGAACAATAATTAATTGAAAGTTCATGTTCAAAACTGAGCACTATCTTCCTTTTAAATAAACCCAAGTACCTTCAACATATTTTGTTTTATTTTTGTTTGACGGACAGGCCATATTAGACAAAATTTACCACGTAGCCTTCAACATATTGATTAACACACAACATTAAATACTCTTCATCAATCATCAACTATGCTGTTTATCAACTTCAGCCACTGCTGAAGCACTGAGCTGTTAAAAAAAAACAACTTTTGCAAACTCCGCCTGATAACTTCACGAGCACAAACAAACGTGCGTTGTCAACATGTTTGACAGCGCGATCCCTAAAAAAAAGCTTCAAAGGCTGAAAGCACAATGAGCGTCACCCCATCTAACAACGTACAAAAAAAAATGTTTAATCGATTCTTTATTTTCCATAAACTACTACGATGTAAATGCTTCTATCGAATGAGCATAAACAGTCACGACAACACCATCGTGTTAGGTGTGTATCGTATTCTTGGAGGTAATCGTATAGACGAAAATATCTACTGAAAACAATTCGAATTGCGTCTGTCTACAAATGTTCTCCTCATAACTTTTGAATAATACTTTTATACTTACATTCACAACATCCGAAGAATCCGACGATAAGCGCTGCTTCACCGGAACACAGAACAGAGCCAGATTTGCTGTTTTCTTCTAGCCTTCGCGCACAATGAGGAAGGGAGAAGGGATCGTGGTCACTTTTATTATATCCGGGATATAAAACAGCAAAACCGATGGTTTTCTATGGACGCAACAAACACAAGCACGCTACGCGTTTGTTTCTTTCTCTTCCCCCTTTTCCTTTCCCTTCTTTGGACAACGAAAAATCTAATTAGATCGTATATTTTCACGTACACTTCCCATGCAACGATTGACTGCTCCGGCAAGGGATTAGTATTCTTTTTCACTTTTTTGCACTTAAATGCACTTTTCTGCTGCACTCGCTGATTTCGTTGTTTCGTGGTCGTTTGATAGTTGCATACGGAAGCTTTCGCATGCTTTTAGAGAGCACTTTTTTTACGTACGTGTATCTATGTATATGCGCGTGTGTTTAAACACTAAACCTTCTTCCAGAACCACCTTCACAAACCGCGTGCGAAAAGGCGAAAAAGATCGTGTTAATCACGCTCAACACAACATACACTGCCAATGAGAGAGCACTGTATGATCACACTAGCCGCAACATTCGTCATAAAGCATAAAACAATGCCTTTCTAGGATTTTTCTTTTGAAAACTGCTTTGAATTATTCTTTCATTTCACAGGACGCTTTGACGCTTCGTATTGCTCCGTTCTGAAACACTTCTTCTTTACAGCACCGTCATAACTTGTTGCTCTTTACTGCTGGAATTCTTCAGCGCAACAGAACGATAGATTCGTTTGTATGTGTGTGTAAATATATTGGAGGTGCTTTAAGGAAAGGCACAAAACGAACCAATTTCACTGCTGTAATCACGCAACACCATTCGTCAGAAAACTATTTTTGCACAAGAAATACACCCAAAAAGCACTTTATTGTTCACAACCGCTTCCGAAAGAGACGCTTGCTTGTACGCGCACCGAAATCAAGCTCAAGGCAAAAGTACATCCGCACGCTTCGACGTTTCGAACTAAAGTGAGTAACGACGCTTGCTCTCTCTCGGTCGGTGTGCGTTTTCTTCGTTTTTTCGTTGCGTTCTCTGGAATCGCTCTCTTTCTCTCTCTCTCTTTCATCGCTCCAAATGTATACGCAGTTCGCTCAATGTTTGATGTGACATTGGAATAGCAATGAACAATAAGTTTGACAGTTGCATACCCGCTGCTTATGTCGTGCTCTAGCGATTTTTGCACGCGATACACCAACAAACATTTGACCTGCAAAGTCGTTTTAGTGAAGAGTGTTTCAAAGATAAAATAGCACTTTTCAAACACAATAAGGCCACTATAAAGAAGTTTATAAATTTTGTTGAAATTTATGAGAAGATTTATTTGAAAAACTTACTGAAATTTAGACCGCAGTATGGTATCATAAACCTGTGTATCATATACAAATCTCACCTTCTTGAACTATCTGTACAGCGAAAATACGCCTCCAAAAATATGGAAATCATTTTCCCCGGCATTCTTTTGCCTTCTTGCTACGATTTGTTATAGCTGTCAATTTGCTTCGCACGCACTTGTTCTGTTTGTGTCGAACCTGATGCAACCTGTTGCGATCTGTTTTGTTTACAACTTTTTTTTGTACAAGTTATCATTTTCATTGTTTTATTACCGTTCACAAACTATCGTAAAAAGTTCACAGAAACCAACATGTCCATACACCTGATGTGCCTTACCTCTGATGGTGGTGTACCGATTTATTCGAAGAAAAGAGGCGACAGTGAAAATGTAACTAGAAACATTTAAGATCGGATATGATCATCATCGATCGCAGGTTATACAAATATTCATCTTCCCTACAGCTTCCCTTTTCCACGATCGCCTCGCTGAATGGAGTTCATATGTTTTGTAAATCGCAGGGTGTCGATCTACCCATCACTTACCTCGAGGATAGTATGATCATGTGGAAAGAGTTCGAAGGCACCATCGTGATGATCGGCATTGCGAGGGACATTACCGAGAAGACGCTTCGCCATCTGCTCGATTATTCCTACCAAGCGATGGTGTTTTGCGTCGGCATACATTCCATCAAGAAGATCAAGAACATAGATCGCTTCAAACGAGAGCTAAAGAACTACTATCCGCTCATCGATCAGTTGCTCGAGGTGGTGGAAAGTGATCTCTTTCGGTACGTCGATTGTGTGCTGTGTTCCGAAAGCATGGGCATGCTGACGAAGCTGAACGAATTTAGTGTCCAGATCGGTTCGCCCTTCTGTGCGATTCTGGTCCGGCAGCGGATCGCTTGCGGAACAGAAGGTTGGTGGGATTTGGATGTGATTGATCGGAAGCTGTTGATGTTGCTGCTGAACGCTTCCAGCACCATCCAACAAGACGTGCCGGTTTATTTGCCGAAAAAATCACCCAGCATTGCGTACCGCTTCATAAGCATTCCACTAACGCAGGGTGTTAGCATCTGTGCGCTTTGCGGTGCCGAACCGAAGTATGATGTCCTGCAGGGGCTTAGTCAACAGTTCTGGATGAGCGAACTCGATATGCTCATTTCGGCCGAGCAAAAGTATCCGAAAAGTTTCCCCACCAGTGTTGACCTGGATGCGCACATTTTGGGTTTTTTGTTGCTAAATCGCGAGCACGCTAAGTACGTCATGTCACGAGGTGTTGTACAAGCGCTCAGCAATACGCCTGGTGGAAAATCTCGCACGGGCACCATGTCCGGTGGAACATCCGCCCACCGGTTAGACATTCTGCGGTCGTTCTTCCATCAATCGGTAGATGTGATGGAGGATATGCTACGGGAAGGTGATCGTGTAATGAACCTTGAACAGTACTGGTGCTCCGACTATCACAAATGTCACGCCCTCATCGAGGGAAGCAATGTCCTTTGCGTGCTGTACACGTCCGCCATTCCCACGCACATCATGAGGTAAATAACTCATTTTAAAGTAATATTGAACCCGTTCCATTTAATTATTAAAATAGTTAGTTAAAATTGTATATTTTATTATCATCGGTTACACAATTTGCATGCTTATTTAGTGTGCTGCTTCAGTTGTCCATTAATCTTAATCGATACGAAACACGTACACTTAAACTTAATATACACTTTTAATTCCATTTGGTTACCTTCGTTCTACCCCGATCATTCTCTTCCTTTGGTTAAATAGGATAGTAACACAAAAAACACTGAACACGTTGATATCGGATAAGGATGTGTGCTGGTAGCGGAAGCGACTCGATCGACAACTGAACTGTGGTGACCTGGTGCTGGTTATATCATCATTCGAATCATCTCACTTACATTCCATGCGTACGGTTTATTTATATTCCATATTATTATGCCCACTTGCCTCTGTTTGCGCAAAAAAAAATAAAGAGAACACAACAAAATATAAAGCCAATTGTATTTCGTTTAAGGAGCGTTTGCGTAATTAGCTTTAAATGTTGTCTTTTATATGCTTTCAGTAAGGGCAATGCAATGTGGCTAGGACGTACTTTAGGTTTACTACTTATATCGATTTGGTTTATGCGTATGGAATATGGAGCTCATCAGAAGAGCAGAACGAAATAAAGAATAGCGGAAAGAACAGATAGCATTCAAGTGAAAATTCAACAACATCCATCCCAATCCTCTCTGATTATTGTCTAGTACAATTGAAATTATCTAATGGAAGTGAAAGAGCTCTGACAGCTAGTTAGAACCGAACAATTTGAACTTGATTCCATTCCCCTCAATTTCGTTGCTAAATTCGTTCATGGTCCCGATTAGGGAAATCCTTCGAATAATCCTCCTTCTCTACGAAAACAAATTAATTTCCTATAAATGAATCAGATTGCATAGTATAGAATACAGTTAACAGAGTTTAAAGTTGATTTCTTAGCTCCCTTTCAATAGTTTCCATTCCAATAGAGAAATATTTGTCTCCTCATTTTTTTTCATCGTACGTACTACATGTATCGTGCTCTTACTAATTAATAATGCTGCACTACTACTCGTTTAAGGTTACGAACCGATTCTAATTATTAGTTGCAAAAAAAACAAAAGAAAATTTTCCAACAGCCTTTTTCCGTATTGGTACTAGCACTAGTTTGCTAAACGACTAAAGTTGAGGATATTTGAGCGTTCTGCTAAAGGTTTGCAGCTTAGTTTTGTGATCGGAACAGAACCACACCTAAATGCTAACATACATTGTTGTATCCAACAGCTGGGGTTGGGACCGTTGGGTAATATCAACACTAAACTTAGTTATTGTTTTTTTTTTACAATATTATCACCATCAATAGATGTTGTATTTCCATCGTGTAATGGAACATTGTTTGCATTCTTTACTTTAGGGCCTTTCCACACGTCCATCGTACGCATTTTTCGAGTAAATATTATTGTCATGCGCTTTTAATCCATCACTTTGAATGATTATACCAATCATCCTGCATTCTACTTGTTTTGTATGAAGAATATTATGATTATTGTAAATTGTATTTTTTTTATCAGTACCGACATATTTTAAATTCGGCCAGCTTTTTTGCTGGTCGCCAAGATGGTATAAGATGGAAGCATTTGCTGCACACACCGGCAAGATGAGTTTCGTCATCGAATAGCTCCGCTGTGCATTTTTTTTGTTTTTGATAACAAATGAATTTTTCCTGACAATCAAACCATTTTATCAATCTCAAGCATGTTTTTCTCTAATATGATTTCAATGTCTTTTTATGGTCTATTACAAAACCAATTAGTATTCACAACCGAAACCAGAACCATTCACAAACATAGTACAAAAAAAAAACAAACCAGTCTGCGTGACACGTTCGAAACATAAACGAAATAAAGTGAACGAATACAAACAAATAATATATCTACAATACATATACCTCAATGTACATACGATTAGATATCCCTGTGATTGATCATCCTTAAAAGTTCCCCCGATTTATCTTAAACCAAATCCGGATTCAATATTTGCGCCACGCTTGTGTACGTGCCGAAGATGAAGCCCAATATACCAAACACCATGATTGCAACGTCCTTCCACAGAACCCAATAGTGTCGTCCCAGCTTATCCGGCCAAAAGGTGACAATTTCAATCAGTGGCGGAAATATTAGCGCCAACGTAGAACTACTAACTGCTCCAACAAGTGAAATCACGGCACCGAGATTCGGTATCATGGCGGCCAGTATGAAGGTAAACACGACCAATGAAACGCGCGTAAGATATTCGCCGATAAGTCGCGACTGCTCCGTATGTAACCTTCGCCGGATGTGCACATTCAGTATAGACATTGGCACGAAGAATTGTAGCGAGTAGGAGAAAAAGATGGCGAGCGCCATCATAATGCGCACCAGCTGTGCAATACTGCAATAAGGAAAAACGGTGATAATTAACACAAAGGACTCAAAGTTGCGATGCACAAATGCTATTACTTACAATTCTTCACCAGGAAGATTTAGCGTAATGCTGCCCTTGACGGAATCGCCGTATTTGAGATAGCCAAAGAAACCGACGGCGGTGTATAGGCAGGCGACAATCACCATGCCCGTATTCAGTACACCCGACCACCCACCAAAGTCTTCCGGTGTTTTCATGTTATTCTCCAGTGGAAGTACCATTCCGATGCCCTCGAACGCGTAGATTGCCGTTCCGAAATAGAGCGGTAGCTGGGCCCAAGTAGAATATGGCTTGACGGTGTGCGTGTTGGGTAAATCTTGCAGCATATAGTAGAAGGTACAGGAGAGACCTACAATAATAGAACGGGAGAATATACCTTCGATCTTCTCAAACCCATCGAGTTGGGAAAACTCACCTGTAACCGTCAGCAATGCAGCAATCAGCGAGATCGGTGTAAGATACTTCAAATTCTTCAACAAATTGAGCAGCACCATCGGGATAAGCAGCAGCAGGAGATAGACGCGCGTGTGCAGATCGAAGAAGTAGTGTGCAATAACTTCCCGCAGATTAGCAGCAACAAACACGAAGTACACACAGCAGAAACCGAGTTGCGTGATTACCAGAAACATGTTGATCAGATTCGTTGCCAACTTCGAGTAGCGGCGCAATCCAATAGGACCCGATTCGAAGGCTCGCTGGCATACATCGGCAAAGCTTAGCGAGGGTACCTGCAGTCGCCGGCACAGCTCGTGCGAACAATTCACCAACATATGCATACAGTGTGTACAGACTGCACCCATAAACAGCGTTCCGAACAAACCCACGTACAGACCGGCGTGTTTGAATGCGTCCGGCATGGCCAGGATGCCGGTGCCAATATTACCCTTCAACAGGTGGATCATTGTGTCGAGGTTTGTCGTGGGATGTTCCAGTGTGCGGTGCAATGACGGTTCGTACGGTTCGCCCGCGGACGAACTGTACGCCGAATCCTTCCCAACCAGACTGTCCGTTTCGTGGGGTGCATCCACGATCATGTTTTCTGGGGAGCTGCGTAGATCGGGACGGGCAAGAAGCCGCTGGTGTTCGGCAGCATCCAACCCAGATCCATTGCTTCCAGCGTCGGATGCATTACCTAGCAGGGGTTCACGTTCGTTTTTCATCTTGCGGGCGCCCTGTTTGGAGATAAATGCGAAAGACATTATTAGTTAATTGTAAACGAATTCAACGGAACCGGATTAGTGTTTTCAAACTTATTTAAAAGGTTTTGTGATTAGTGAAGGGCAACAGCTGTGACACAGGAAAAGGGGATCATCATTATATTTGTGTAAAATGTGCAAGTGCTTCAGGGAATAAATGCTTTTAATTGTTGCTCACTCACTCATTCAATTACAGTCACTTTGATTTATTGCACCTCCCACAGACTAACTTCTTTAGAATAGTTTTGAATGAGAAAACACGCTTTCGCCATGAAAACAACTGAACTTAAACGCCAAATAAAGTTGTATTAACCCTTATTTAGCATAAGAATTGAATGCCATAGTTGCTGAACTGAAAGAAGGGGGGTTAGGAAATTATTGCTCTCTCCCTCAGGGATATTTAGCGATGAGGGTATCTTATCAGGGTATCCTATTTTCGGCCTTTGAAATAACAGTAAGTTTACTGATTGATCCTGAAACATGTACAGTTTGTGGCAGCTAGGAAATTAAACATGAGTTTGAAGTCCTATGTAGCTTTCGTTTGATCTTAGGTACATTAGTTAATACAGCCTCATCTTCTTCTTCTTCTTCTTTAGCCCAACGACCTTCTCGGTCATGCCTGCCATTTCTGGCTTACGAGACTTAATGATACCACGTAGTTGGATAGTCAGTCCTCACTACGGGGGAACGGTCCAGATGGGATTTGAACCCCGGTCCTGCCGTTTAAGACCGGCGCCGCTTATCTCCTCGGCCACCGGACCGCCCCTCTCCAGACAGCCTCATCTCCTGATGTAAAAAAATCTTGATGATTTAGTCAGGAGTATCTCAAATCACTAATGCGAAAGCACATGACTACTCGAGTTCATTGCAATTGCTGAGTGTATCGTTATTGATCGATAAAAGTACAAACATTATGCAAATAGAGTTCTTCAATCTGGTAGCTTCTTTACTAGAGTTTTTATCAGAGTTTGTGCACTGAAAGAATGTAGAAAAGTATATTGATTGATGGAATATGTGTATTCATATCATCAGTGTACGAAAGATGGAATCCGATATCTTCATATCTCAGTCAAGGCGGATCCTCTCTATTGCTGAGATGAACAGGAAACATATAACTCCAATTTACAGATTCCAGTGAGCAAAAATTCTTGATAATGACAAAGTTTGGTCGATAGTTTTCCATTCCCTTTTTCCTGGCATGTGAAGTTGTAGAACTTCCTCCCTTTATTCTCTTTCCTCATACCAGCTCCCAGATCGCCTTCGCATTTGTGTAAAGTGAACATGTCTAATTACTTTAGATGATTCCATTCAAACAAATACCATTTATTATCTTTCCCAGCCGGAGGTCAATGAAATTCCTACTATCTACAGAAACCAGACATTCCTTCCCGCAAACAAGCATGCATGCACACACACACCAAGGAACAAGAATGAAAATTTTCCATCCTGATTAGAGAGCTGTTGTTAGCCGGTTTTCCCTGCAAGCACAATTTTTCCTTATGATGCGATTCTATTTGTCCTACATAAACACTATGCTACTAACGCACTGTTTCACGACGGATGGAAGGCGTGTATGTGGAACGACGACGATAAGAAACACAAGGCGCGTGATAGCGTGAAGAGTTTGCAACCAGAGTTGTTTTGCTGGAGGCAGTTTTCGGATAGAACCACCACGGTACTGATAACCGGACGAGTTTGGTGGGTACTAAGCAAACAGACAAAGTATGCACTAAGCAAACAGGCGGCAAAAGGTAGGGAATGGAAACTAAACAGTATTAAAATGTTTAAAATCATTAAAATCTTATTATAATTATGAAAACAATGAGTTCTTTTTGTCTGCATAATATATTTTGGTTACAAATACAACCGTTTTTGAATTTACCATTTACAAAATTCAATATGAAGGAGTACGAGATTTAAAATAAAATTCATAGGACAGTTAGACCAGACCACATTCATCTTTAGAAGGGAAAGAATTTCCCGACAAAATATACTAGACCAAGGTTCCACAAAATGGGAGCGAATCCAAATGGCAAAATTCTAGCCTTTTCCTGCAACTTCTTCAGGTTGTTCGTTTGGAGAGGCCTTTAAAGTACAAAAAAAAACTCCAAAATTCCTTCTACATTTGTGGTTCCGGAAGTCGGAATGCCGAGCCACAATGCAGAGGTATTTTTTTTGCTATTTTTACTCCAACCGACAAAGTTTGAGAATTTTTCCGGTTTAAACGAGACAATTATTTAAAATTACTCGTACGAAATACGGTATTTATATTTACGAAAAATAAATATTAAGTCTAAAATGAAATAACACCAAGCCGAAATAAGATTTTTACCATTCTGTGGACACCACAAAATGTCCTATAAAATATACTTTTTGGACATGTTTTTTGTCGTAGCATCCATCCCGTTTCGTTTCACATCATCCCTCAAAAGCCTCTTAGTTGACCGTAGGGTGAGAAATGGTTCGCACCTTCATATAAACCCCTCCCGGATCTTCGCAAATATCCACCCTGCTATGAAGAAACCTCATTCAGTTCATGTTGCCATGCCAAAAAAGCTGTGGTGTGTCATCTGCACTCTCATTTCCTAGCTCGTTACAGGCACAAAAACTAATGGAGAAACACTTTCATGCTTTCAGTATGAGCTGGACACGTAGGACTAGCAACCACCACCACGTGTACCATTTCACAGTCGTCTAGAAGCAGCGTTCAGACCATTGATGTCCTTGATGATAAAGAACTGTACACTTAGAAAGAAGATTACCCAAAAGTTTGGAACAAGTAATTGGAGGAAGTTGCTCTTTATATACTACAGATAGTATGACCTCACATTTTAACAATCGTAGCAGAAATCGTGTATAATTACTTAGGTATATCGCAAAGCATTTAACGCATTGCATTGAACCTCAGCTAATTGTGTACCAGCTGCGGTATGGTTTTTCTTAAATGAACCAACGCATACAATATGTCTGGCTGACAACAAGAAAAAGCAAACCCCTCTCCACAGCCAATTCGGTGATGTTTAAACGGTTCAATTAGCGCGATTTTGGCTTATCGCGAAACAGCTGATGTGACGCCATTCTTACCGAAAAAAAGGACCCCGATGAGCAAATAAAGTACATAGAACCAATCAATCTTCTGATTCAACATGTAACTTTGTAACTGGTTTGCCGGTCAAAGAGATAACATTTTTTTAAAGTTTTACTCGCTGTTTTTGTGCGAACGTTTCAAGAAAGAACGGAATGTGGAACGAACGCGTCCATTATACGCCCTTTTGCTAGCATGATAAGCCTCTTTCTGTATTTCTTTTTGGAGTCTTTAACTTTTGTTCCTCTTGCCACGTGTCGAAAAGGACGGGATACTTTAAAAGGCTAAGTTGCTTCATTATATAGAATTACACACCGGGTTGCTTGTAATAAAGAAAATACCTAAACACCAGTCATGGTTTGAGAAACATGTTATACTAATGGTTGCTCTAGTTAGTATAGAAAAACACAATCAAATCATAAGTGCAAACACAATCTAATGATTCATCATGTGCTTCTCAGAAACTGACCAAACGGTTTCCCCTTTTGTCGGAACATATCACATTCGTACATGGGTGTAGGTGAATGTTTCGCTCGCTGTGCATAAACGCTTCCGCGGCCAGCAAACGGACAGTCATGGATTTTTGCTCTGCTTAGCGCCTTTTTCCCAACAAGAATCAAATTACTTAGCACAACTAATAATACAGCAAGAGCACACCCAATTAATACTGGCGTACTGTTAGCAACACGTTCCCTCTATTTATCATCGTGCACCCAAATGTCCATCCGATCGGGAAGGATGATGCTGTCTGTGTACAGCACATCCAACCACGGACAGTTCTCCACTAGGTGCTAAGCCGCTCATTTGTATTCATACACCGTCACCGTTCATCTCCGTGCAGAACACGGTTCGGGGGGCTGTTGCTTCAACCAGAACCTTTCCCGTCCGGGAACTAGTCATTTCATGTAGCATCCATCCTTTAAAAACATGATAAGATGGTAGAGATGTGCGCACTCTGTGCTATTTGTTCTGCTCAAATTAAGGATCACAGTTTTAGGAAATATATTGCCCATGCCCGTGAAAAAGGGATCCTTTCTATGAGACTAGAAAAAGATAAATATTTCCGCACCCGAAAGGGGGTTTGAAATTCCATCTTTACATCTTTCACACACGTTGGCGCACGAATCTTTTATTACATTCTCTATTCACATTTCCGGATTCTTCCAACGAAGGTTTATTGATTCTATCGACGCAATAGAACTGCAAATATGATTGCACGATGGCCTTAAAACGATTATGATATCAGCTGTGGGTGACCTGCATGCTTGTGCTCTTTCTGACCATTTAGAAGGAATTAAAGTCTTATCAGAATAACAGCATCAACACAGGCTTACTTCACCAGCTGCCCTTAAGAAGGTGGTGGCCCCTATCGGCAATAACCAGTCGTAACATTCAGTAATGCGGGCTGTAACAAGTGATTCGTATAACTTTTGTAAAGGAAATATCCTTCATGCTTTCAAAAAAAAGTATACACACAATTGTACACAAAATGCAGTAAATAATTGGAATCCAAGCACGGTGCAGCAATTCGAGAAAAAAGGTGTAATCAAACAACTAAACGCAATGAGAAATGGAAGGTAAAAAAACAAGTGCATTGAAAATGAAATAGAGCGAGAAAACGAAACAGAGTAACACAAATACAAAACTTACAAACAATTAATCCTGCTCTTTGCCGGGTGGAACACAATTATGCGGGTTTAACTGCAACCCTTTTGTACGTGGCGCTCCTTTGTCGTCTTCCTCTTTTTGTGCTGCACTGAAACGGAGTTCCCTTTCCGGATGTTCCGTGCGCGGGACGAGTCTTGTGTTGCAATTGCAATTCGTTTTTTTTATCTTAAACTCCTCATAGGGAGATAATGGGAATCTTTTCGCTTTCCACTATTTGTTTTCCTTTTTTTTCCTTTTCAATTACTCACTATGAGTCAACAGGCGGATGCTGATGCTCTTTATCGCTTCTGAAGGCAGGAAAAGTTTACACTGGAGTTGGCACTAGTTATCTGCAATTTTATTATGTTTGTCGCTTTCAACTGCAATTTTCGTCTCTGTTGTAGCGCGGTACAATATTGATTGAAATGTAATAACTTACACTGCACGTATAGTTTTAATTTGTGAACTAAAAAGATAAAAATAAAAACGAAAAATTTAAATTAAAAACTGGAAATCATAATCATAAATTACAACACCCTAGCCATGCGAAAAACGAAGCCACACGTGTGTATTATATAATTTTGTATAAGTATTTCCCGGGGTTTCCCTTTAGGTTGGTTTTTCACTGCTTTCGTCTACCTTCGCTTCAAAGGGCGATGCCCTCGCTTTAATGGTACCCACACCTCGATGGGCAGACGCCGTCCGAGCAGGTGGTAATAACACAGGCTGATTACATGTTGTCCTGTGGAATGTCGCCTCCTACCCGTGAACGGAAAATTGCCAATATTGCTAGATGGGAAGAAAATCGATAGCATCTGGTGGGTCTATGGAACCCAGAAGCCTACCTGTAGATTGATCAGTGGTGTAAAATCTTCCATAGTGGATATGAAGAGGTGCAACAAAAAAACTGCTTCAAAACTATTTCTTTCTTCTCACACTACGTGCTGCACTGTACTGTTTGGCTAATAGGACACCACACTTGCTACAAGGAGCCGATTTACACAACACAACGGAGCACCTTCGAAGGGCGCAACAGCACTCCTAACAACGGAACAATCCCATTCTCGGACCACAAACACTCGAACGCGAATAAATACAATGAAAACAAATCACTGTTCGTGGTTGAATCACAGATAAACGATAGCCCTTCGATATTGTAACAAAGAAACGCACGGAGAATTGCACGGGCAACACATACAACGGACACGACTCGTTTTGCACAAACTATTAGCTTTTTGCTTTACTAGTCGTACTTTTCCGTCAACACTGATCTTTTCCAATGTTTTGCTGCAATGCTCGGTAGAGAATGTTTCTCGTCCAGACTCCGCACCCTCTCGAATAGGAAAATAAACACCTATTTTCCGCAGTGTTTTCGTACACCTCCGCACTGTGTGTTCGTCGCTGCCCAAGTCAAAACTTTGACAGATTGCGGTGGCCTTCAGATTAATAAGGCAATGGTCTATATCCGACAAAAATTAAAGCAATGAGAAATGCCCATCACAATCTACAATTTCATATCAATTTCTCGCAAATCGACCATTTCATGCGATCATATTTATGTATTTCATACTTAAATCCATTTGTTACATAATCTATTAGTAATAAATGGATTTCAAGTTCTTGTTTGAAGTTTAATTTAAAAATGAAACGGCCACTTGAAAACCATATGGCGGTCACCCTGTGTGAATACAATCGCAGAACTCAACTTGAACTATAGACAGCCACCCTGTTTCTTCACGACCGTCAACGACGAATAGCACACGTCATAAAAACAACAGCATAAAAACTCGGCACAATCGGAAGATCTACGATCGGTGCATTTCTTTCCCATTTAATCGAGTTCCAGCTTCCTGCCAGCATTTACAATTCATCATGAAAAACCTCACGGAAGTGTTGCACAAGTTCTACGATGAGTACACGCACAAAACGCCCAAGAAGCTGAAAATCGTCGACGCTTACCTGCTGTACATTCTGCTGACCGGCATCACGCAGTTTGTTTACTGCTGCCTCGTTGGAACATTCCCGTTCAACTCATTCCTGGCTGGATTTATCTGCACGGTTAGCTGCTTCGTGCTGGGTGGTAAGTAATGATTTCTCCAAACACTCGTCACTGTCGTTGCTAACTGTGTGGGTTGCCCTATTCCAGTGTGCCTCCGTCTGCAGTCAAACCCCCAAAACAAGGACCAATTCTTGGGAATCTCACCCGAACGTGGTTTTGCCGATTTCGTGTTTGCGCACATAATTCTTCACTTGGTTGTGTTCAATTTCATCGGTTGAAAGCACTCCTCATGGGCATATTGAGTGTGCAATTAGGTGTTGTAAGTTGCTAAAAATTACACGAATAAGAATTGGTAAATACAGACCGAGGTAATGACCGAGCGTGAATGAACAAATCAATAACGGTGTCCGTGTGGATTTTCTTCAGCGTTTGAAATAGCTGCTCATCCGAAGTAATGTGGACACATTTGGCTATTATTCAATCCGGAAATTATTTGGTTCCTTTGGAAGCTTTATTGTTCTACTAACGCAACTAGCTCATAATTCAATCTTTCTGTTGCTTTGGCTCAGCCAGAATACTCCTGAGTTCCTCCTCCAATGCATCCGGTGTATCAAACCTACACAGATTGATCTGAAAAATAAAATTAGTAATTAAATATTGCATTTAATTATGCTCCTCTTCAGAAAGCTTACCATTGCCTGATCAATCGCTTTATCTTTCAATATTCGTGTTTTTAGTTTCATGAGACCAACAGGCGATTCTCCATCACTTAGAGAGTGTTTGTCGTCTAGAACGTCCAAATTCTTTTCCCCACCCGTGGCCATTTTCACTAAAATGCCTGCAATATTCAAATGCTTCACTGGTAGATTAAAGTTGAAGTTTGATATGGGAAGTTGCTTCGATTCCTTTAACCGCTCTAAACATTCAGCTACTTTCTTCAACCCAGGTCGCAGCAAAAACTGTTGTGCTGGACGGTTTAGTACAAACGCATCCCCCGTTGGTTTCCGCACGGATTTCATTACATCCAACGCGTCGGGCAAGTCTATCTCCGCACAGCTAAGCAGCAGATCCTTTCTCGATTCCAGCTTCGAACGATCTTTGCGTAGATTCTGTACTAGAGTTCGATCCTTGAACAGTAGCCGGAACAGGCCAATCGACTTGCGCTCACAAATCCACAGCGAAAGAATCGTATCGACAAGCACGTCCGGGGTGTACCGATACTCACCGGCGTCCACTTTCAGTCGGATCGCTTTTTCGAGCATGTTTGCATTAACACCACTGTAAGCTTCCAACGGTACGCCGAGAGTGGCACAGCTCCACAGGAACGTTCCGATATCCTTCGGACGGCAGGACTGTGTTTGCGTTTCGAATCCATTCGCGCGAACTTCCGCCTCGAATCGTGCCCAACATCCTTCGACGAAAAGTCCTATCAAAGAGTCATCCTTTATTCGATTGTCCGCTATGTAAGCGAACAGATGTGAAAGACCACGGAAGTCTAACTCTTTGTGCTTAATGTTTGCTCCGGCAAACGAATGAACTTTCTCCATTATCTCGTCCGACGAAAGCCGATTCATTCGGGCACATTTAATCAGCGTAATTAGCAGCGCTGAATCATCTTCATTTTCGAATTGAACTATCTCTTGCATAAGTCTGCTTTTAAATGCTTCCGATTCGTCAGCCATCCGGAGGCTCGTTTTGTACGTTGCATTCGCTAGTATAACGAAATCCATCCGCGTTAGCTCCGGCGTTAGATAGCGGTCCAAGTATTGTTGCAGAAATTCTTTCATCAATACCGTCCCAGTTTTGTTGCGCTTCCACAGACCGAGGAAGAAAACGATCGACATGAAATCGCGCTCGTTCTCCGACCCATCACCAAACAGCTGAATAAGCTTTGGCATGGCGCTTTGGTACGACTTCAATTGGGCAATTTTGTTCGGCAATAGGTACATGAAACAGTGCAGCATTTCCAACAGTTCGTACATGGTTGCCTTCGGGACCCGGCGTACACACTCCTCGTCGAGTGCATTCACGATCTCCGTGTAGGATCGAAAATCCGTTTTACTACGAAAATCTGTCGTAAAGGTGATCAGCTTCGCCAAATCGACAGTCTCGAGATCACGTATCTGTTGACCATAGGTGTCCACATCAGGCAGTGGATAGAAATTGGACACCTTAAATCCGTACTTTGTTTTGTCCGTGAAATCACGCTTTGTCAGGGACACGTGCCGGGAAAAACGATGCATCAAGGTGCCACTCTCGCCATCCGATGTTTCGTACTGAAATTCGCGCGGTGAGAATGTGCCGAATCGTGCCAGAAGGTTGACGAGTGGTTGAGGCGACTTTAAGGATATTGTCCCCGGGGAACCAAATATTCGTATTAAACGCAACATTACACAACTTTCACAAACTTTGCACTGTTGAACAATCGTTTCCCTTCTGCTCCAAACAACGGTTTGCGGTAAACAAAAGCATGCGACAATGCACAGCTGTCAAAATGGTGCATTTTGTTCCCAGGTGGCATAGGAGATGTAATTTAAATTTAAACACATGCACAATGGTTTGTAGTCATTTTTACATTTTTCGTGGAAATATTTTTTAGTAATTCTTAGTAGATGTAGCTCAGTCCTCAGCTCAAGTTATGAAAAGCATTTTGTAAGCGCTATCTAGCATATTATTCTCAAAACATTAAACCATACAAAACAAAACCCACTTGTACGAAAGCACATTTAATTGCACATCAGTTGATACATTTATTTGCGGATCACAAAAATATAATATTAATGCATATTAGTTTACCCTGCCTTTTGTCCATCAAAAAAAAAACTCAGGTGAAACATGTGTTAATGCTCTCAGGACCCAGTACTCGTAATGTTTCTGTACTATTTGCGAAAAAATGCATCTGTTACCTGTTGTATAAGTTTCCTGCACACTACAATACACTCTGCCTGTCTGCTGTAAAACGAATGGATATTTCGGGTTGCAGCGTACATGAAACTATGTACTTGTTTGTTCGTCTGTTTAAAAAAGCTACACTGAACGAGTCCGAAGTGATTAACGTTAAATGGATGAATTATTTACACCAGTATGTAAGTGGTACTCGTGCTGGGACACTCGACCAAGTTTTGCTTCGCTATTGCTCTTGCTACACTTTAAACTACCTTTTCCCTTGCGATCTACGTGCAGTGATTCGGTGATAGTATACGGAGGGGGCGCACGGTGGTATTAAACTGCTTCGAGACACGTACGTTACAAATTAAATATTTAAAAATAAAGTAAACCCCAAACACATGACAAGTCGACTTGTACCCGAAATTAATGATAATTAAACCTAATACTATCGACGTTATACACAAGGTTTTTATTTCGTAATACTATAACTGTACACACCTTATTCAACCGAAAGTATTCGGAAAAGAAGCATTCCAATTAACACAACCAACAGAATCTAGAAAGTAATCAACAATGGGAAGAAATGCTTAAGCTCGGTTTTGATCGATCGAGCGGGATCGAAAGAGGACAGTGCGAGTGCGTTTGGATTTTATCAAGCATCTAATTGGAAACATTCACTTCAGCGTTGTGTGAATCTGCTTGTGCAATTATTTGATGCCCCTCCCCAGAGATGGATGTGCGTGTATTCTAGAGTTCGATCGCTACAGTAGAATGCATCTAATGCTTTGTGATTGTTTTTTTTTTGTTTTGTTCAATATACGAGGTCAAGAGTTGCCGTTCAATAGGAAACCATGGTTGGTCAGTTTGTTCTTGATTACTATTTTCAACACAAAAAGTAACGCGTTGTTTGAAGTATTTTAACTAAAGTCAATGTAAACCTACGGATGTTTCTATAAACAAATAACCCGAAACTGTACAGAACCAAACGTTCCCTTTTTGCAGCTAACCAAATGCTATTTTAACTCGAAGTTGCTTTATAAAGTAATTGTAATATCTGCTCGACTTGTTACTGAAAGGTATAAAACGCATACCTGACCGGTTTAGACTGCTGTTCGAGGTTCGGTCAACTACTTTGGTACACAAATTTACAGCAATTCCAAGACAATTCTCATTCAGTGACCCTTCCCAGATAGGAGATTATTCCTTGTTAGGATTATCGATTCATTCGGTTGGGGTAAGGTGCACACTAGCTAGCACCATTTAAGAAAGGGGCTGTGTTTGCTATTGCTTAGATACCTCCCGGAAGCTTCCAAAGCACGAAGAAACCTTAAAAAATACTCCACTTCAAATGATTGCAAAGGGAAAAGTTGTAGGAACCAACAAAAAACGACATGAAAAGGAATAAATAAACAAAATTGTGTCCTACACCAGCTAGAGGCTTACCGCAATCGAAGATATCCCTTACTATAGAAGCACATACGACCCTGTTTCGCCGAGTCTTTGGTCACGCGAAGGAATTTGCGCCATGGGAAAATTGCAGCGCGCACACTACACACACCCTACCCATTGCATACCAGCGCCGTTCGTGGTGTAATGAAAAAACTAATTAGCCAAGGTACAATCATAAATGCACGATAATGCAAATGGGCTCAGTGGCAACACCGTCTGGTGTCGGATGTGTCTGTCTAGAACGCTTCAGAGCCCACCGGTAGGAATTTGTGTTTCCCAAGCATGTTTTTCTCCACTGTTTTGTGTTTGCACGTGTTCCCTCCCTGCGTCAATTCCTTCCATCCAGTCCATTCGCTCATCTTACTCTACAATTACGCTTATCTCAGCCTTTGGGGCGGGAGGGCACTTCGGAACCGAGCGAGGTCTTTTACACATCGTGGCTCAGTAACGGCACATCGTGATGCTTCCGGTTGAGGCTGGTACAGGGAAGCATCCACATCATTGGATGCCCTCGGCCACAAACCTCCGCAAGCAGGGCCATCTTCGGCCGATGGATACGGTACGGGCCTTTCTGTTGTACCGCTTCTACCGCCGTCTCGTCGTACAGTATTGCATGCATTTGATCGACCATGATCGCTATGACGAACAGCCCAAACAGGGCCGACTCTAGCAGCAACAGAACGCTGTGCATCATGCGGCTCTGGGCTTGTGACACATCCGTGTGACAGTCTTCGCACGGGTACACCCACGAAATGACGATCAGCACGACCGAGTAAACGGCAAGTGCGCATACGTACATCAGGAACTGTAGGAAATACTTCTGGTTCCGTTCGCCGACACAGTTGTTAATCCACGGACAGTGATGATCCATGCGCCGGATGCACCGCTTGCAGATACGGCAGTGGTGTGCTCTTGGCGGTCGATACGTTTCGCACCGGGTGCACATCGTCCATTCTTCCCGCTCGTGACCGAAGTTCTTTTCCGAGTGAAGGTCGGAAAAGTCGATACGGATTTGGGGCAGCGGGACCGTACCGGGATCCAGTAGTACTGCCTTCAGATGTGCCATAGCCAGCAGGAACACGATTGTATTGAACGCCACCACATGAAACGGTGCCCAAAGACTGCCGAAGGAATGCATGAAATAGGGGAAAACATTACATTTAAGTGCCATTCTTAACCGGTGCTTTATCATTGATAACAGTTATCGTTACTAAGGGGAGGGGGACACTGCAGCTGATCGTACCTGTTGGGCATTGTTTGTAGAATTATCCAATGCGTTACCACATAGTCCGCGTACAGGACAGCCATATAGGTGACCAGCACGCAAACAATACCGCAGGGATCTTTCACGAAAGCCATCGTAGCAAAAAAAGGGTGCTACCCTACGGCTGGTGGAGGAAAATTGCGTACCAGTCGCCAGTTGAGTAATTGATAAACGCTGTCTTGGTTTATCTCTTGCGCCGTCTTGTTTTGTTGGCTTGCCCCTACAGAGCCAAAAATCACTTTCACAATCACATACACACAAAAAAAAAACCACAAACTTCCGACCACGGCTCCTTTTCCTGCGGCCGACTTTACTTATTGCCAAAAACTACACAACACAAAACTACGGCCCAACGATGACGAAAACACAGCAACGTCTCGACCGTAGCGCAATCACCGATTTGGACCATCGCAAGACCCACCGAATGCACGATTTTTGGTTCACAATTCCATGGAGCGTACGGTCCGAATATCGGCGAATGGATTAATCACCTTTTCCGTGCCGATTTTTGACAGCAAATCCTCTACAATGCCGACAAAATAGAGGTGCCTGTTTCGCGCAAGAGCAATTCAAACTTTGTTCCAATACACAAATTGCGAGCCTCCACTACGCGTATACGCACCAGCTGAACTGTCAAGCAGGGGGCACACTGTAAATGAAGGTTCAAAAAATGCTGCTCATTTTAATTCCAACAACTTGTCCCTTTCTACTGATTTCGTGGCATAATTGAGGATTTTAAAAAGAACAAAAGAAACTTATATTTTAAAAACATTTTTAACATTTTGTTTTTCCATGAAAGTGAAGATATAATTTTCCGTTTGAAAATGTGTCCTCTACGCTTCACAGTGTAATCTTTCCTGGTGCGTATTATGACAGCTGATAAATAGAAAAAAAAACGCCCCCTCTACGAAGAAGAGGAAGAACTACCTGTCATCTTTGTCGATTTGATTCATCATCGCCTTCTTGGTACACCGAGAGGAAAAGTACATAATTTGGAACACATCGCAACACTTTCCCCCAGAAATTATGCACCGTACAGTGTAGCGTGTCGTTTGTCCGGAAAAGTGATCCATGTAATGTGCGAAGTAGAAGCGTGCAATTGTAAATTATAGGTTCATAAAATTAACAACGCATCGCGTCCAATACTGCCAGTGCTGCGAAGGTGCAAACGTCAATAGCGGAAACAAAAGAGGGCGAAAGCGTACGAAAAAAAATCCCATCCCCAACATCCCGCAGTGGTCCTTGTAGAAGTGGGTGTGTGTGTATGTATTGAGGGTGAAAGTGAGCCCTTGGAGTTACGGAGTTCCGTTCAAACACTAAACGGGAGTTTCCTGTCTGCTCCAGTGCTGGACAAAGACGTACTGATAAGCGGTAGGAGCAGTACAACCAACACCCGAAAATCGTGTCCAGGGTCTGTTGGTGAATGTACGTGGCGCTCTAGAAAGGATCATTAACGCCGCCGTGCAGTAGCAGCAGGACATAAGCATCCAGCGTAGTATCGACAACCCGGAACATCCGGCACTGCAGCTAAGATGAGTCTGTTTGGAACGTCGTCTTCACTCAACGCGGATATAGGTTGGTATAGAAGGGCACGAAGGAGGTGTCCACACTCGTGACCACATCCATCCACGAAGGACAACAACTTCACTTCTCGTCATCTCATGTGACGGGTCAATAATATATCTTTACCACCCTAGATATTCCAGCAAAAATAAGAAGATTTTTAAAACATGTATTGCGGTGTATCCGTACGTATTGCAGCAAAACGCACCAATATCGCGACGCATCCCGGCAATTGAGGTTTATTAATTAAATTAGAATGTGCACTGGCAGCAGTGCCGTCACGGTGGCAAAATGCGTAGATGAATGAACAGCTAACCGGTGATGAAGCAAACCCATGCAAATCGAAGAGGTCAACCGTGTTAGGTAAAGTGTGACGTGATACCGTTGATAACGGCAAACGTTTACATTGCTAACGACGCAGGAAAATCAATACAGATCGTGGTTGAAGTCATGGAACCTAAAACCGTGGAATCGTAACCTACTTTGAACGGGATCATTAAAACCATTGTTGCATTGGTGCTTCCATATACGGATCTTTCCGTTTTGTGTGCTGGAGCTTGTCCTTGTTCCCGATTTCTGTAGGGTTCTTTATTTAGCTCTCGAAAAGGCACTACGGACACTGTTGTTCTGTTGTTTATTTACATGTTCTTTAACGCTTCTTTATTCCGGAATCTTGCGGATTAATATATGCATAAAGATACAGCTGATGGAGGAAACCTGCTGGCAAAATAAACAAGACAACCTCACTCACAGCACGCAGTTCGCAGACGCTGACTAATATCAGCAGCAGCTTATCTCTACGTAGTGCGACCTCCGGAAGCCATACAAGTTCTAATCGAACATTCGCTCTCCGGTTTCAATACTTCAAAATGTCTTTTTTTATGTTTTTCGGGAATGTTGAATGAATTTGCTGTTAGCCGATTACGGCCTATTCTGTTTGGCGAATACATGTTTTACATAAAATGATTTTTTCCTGCACATTTTTTTTATCAATTTCAAGTGCGTTCCAAATTTTATTTTAGGTTGTGGTAAAGCCAAAAGGAAGCGTTCCCCACTTCACCAATTTATGATTGCACGGTCGCTACCATTACAACGCATATGAGTCACTTGTATGGATTCGCAGTGGAGAATAGCCGCCCAGCCGCTTTCAATTCGTCATTGTGTTATGTTTTGACGTTGATCATTGCCCGATAACTGATACGGAGTTTGCAACACTCCACGTTCTGGTTTGAAATATGACCTCGCGATATACATTCAGCATCAACCGCAAATGCATCTCTTTTTGCTTCTTTATACATGATGCACAGAATGAACTATCAATAATATTGAAAAAGAGCCTTCAACTTACGTCGGAAAATGTACAATACGTAATACGCAAGCTGTTTGCATCATTTCTTTTATTTGAAAAGATCTTATTATTGTAAATCAATGACGAATTTGTAACGTTCAATGTGTGCGTGTGCTTTTTTTCTTTCAGAAAAAACAACCAGCGAAAACAATACGACGGAAAATTGGGGTCTAATATTGGACATATGTGACCGCGTAAACAATGGTTCGGCGACACCGAAGGATTGCTTGAAATGCATAATAAAAAGATTAAACTCACTCAATCCTCATGTCGTTATGAAAGCGATTACGGTATATAAATTAGCAGAAGTAATGAAAGACGTACAAACGTTAATTGCATATTATTCCTCAATTTCAGCTCCTCGATGCGTGCGTTAATAACTGTGGCAAACAGTTTCACCTGGAAGTAGCCTCGCGGGAGTTTGAAACGGAGTTTAAGAAGCTTCTGCAGAAAAGCCAACCAAAAGTGACAACGGTAATTAATAGAGCAGATGCCATTCTAAGGAGAATTAATATTCAATGCCGATTTTGCTTTGTTTTCTATTTTCTATTCACCATTAATAGAAGCTAAAGCTTACACTCAAACGTTGGGCAGAGGACGTGTTCAAGTCCGATCCGCAGCTCGATCTGATACCTTCGCTGTACAAAAAGCTGCGCGAGGAAGGTCACGATTTTAGCGATCCATCGGCAACACCAAAGCGCGAAACGACGCTCAGCAAAGATCCGAACGTCGTGTCTAGTCAGCAAGAGGAAGATGACATTGCGAAGGCGATCGAACTTTCGCTGAAGGAAGTGAAGAGTACGCAATCTCCGAAAATGATGTCATCATCAGGAACGGTATGAGCGAAACATGATGATGGGGAGTGGGGGACAATGATAATATGTGTTCCCTTTTCCATTGTAGACTGCCTCGTCTTTGTATCCTTCTGCTTTGTTATCCACGGCGCCGGTGGTTGAACCGAGAAAGGTAAGAAGAATTACATTTTAAGAAGGAAACAATTATAAACTTTTGTTTTTTTTCTTAAACGCTATTAAACAGGTGCGCGCACTGTACGATTTCGAAGCGGCAGAAGACAACGAGCTAACGTTTCAAGCAGGAGAAATCATCATGGTACTGGATGATTCCGATCCAAACTGGTGGAAGGGTCAGAATCAACGCGGCGAGGGACTTTTCCCATCCAACTTTGTTACGGCGGATCTTTCCGTAGAACCCGAGTCCCTTGCAACGGCATCCGGAAAGAGCACGAAGAAGAGTGTGCAATTTTCGGACGAGCAAAAGCTGGACGATGATAAGGACGGCCAGCAGAAGCAACTGCAGTCAGCAACGGTTGAAATTAACGAGGAAAAAATTGATCGTTTGCTGCATCTGATACACGAAGCCGATCCGGAAGATCCTTCCCAGGACACGGAGGAAATGTTGCAACTCGAGCAACTCGTCAACCAGATGGGGCCTATGATTGATGCGGAGCTGGAGCGAGTCGATCGAAAGCATGCTCAGTTGACGCAGCTTAGCAGCGATCTGGTGGACGCGATCAACCTGTACCACAACCTGATGCGCGAACCGGATCGTTCGGCGATGATGTCGATGGGTGGCCCGGCTGGAGGTTATGGAGCTCCCGGTGGTTATGTCGGTGGTCCTATGAACCCAATGTACGGAATGCCGGCCATGTACCAGAGCCTTCCGGGCGTAGGGATGTACCCGATGGCACCGGGAGGGCCCCCATCGATGCCGGGCTACAATATGGGCCATCTACGGCACGATATGTCGCAAATGAATGTGGGCACGATGCCACAGTTCCCAACTCCACCCCAAACGGCGATGCATCATCACCACCAACCCCATCCGGCGCAGGGATCCATGCAGACAGTTTCGCAGAATGGTCCCACCACAAACGGGATGCTTTCGCAGGTCGCACAGCCGACCACATCGTTGGCTGGAGTTAGCAGCCAACAGCCAGCTACGTCGGTCACACCACAGACGATGCCAAATATGACCGCCGTTCCGCCGATGGCTCCACAGCACGGGGCAATACCGCAAGGATTCGCCAATCCCACGTCGCCCCCACCCGTCGGTATGTCCGGTCCTTCGTCTCACCATCAGATGCAGCAAGCTCCACCAAACCCCAACCAGCATTCGCTTCCCCAGATGCGACCAACCGGACAACCTCCGGTCAGCTATCCCAACTACGTTCCTCAGCAACCGCCGCAACAAACCCAACCGGCAGTGTCTCAACCCGTACCGCAAAATACCGCACCACAGGGAATGCAACCGGGAGGTGGGGCTGGGCCGGTTTCCGGAGGCCCACCGCCAACATCGACCCAACCAGTCCAACCGAACCTGAACCATCACCACCATCCAAGCCAACATATACCGATGAATATGCCGCCCGTTCACTTTCCTCCCGCCTCTGGTGCCCCAACCCATCAACAGCAGCAGCAGCAGCAACAACAACAACAACAGCAGTTTATGCCCCAGATGGGTCCGCCGATGGGAAATTACGCCCCGATGGGTGGTCCAATGAACATGTTCCCACCCGGTGGACCTGGTGTTGGTGGCCCTTTGTCGATCAACACGAACCATCCGGGACCGCAAAACATTCCCATTTATCAGCAGCAGCGGTAAACAGGAATGGGATGAGATGGTGGTGGAACATGGGAAGGGGATCCGTCCCAAACACCCACAAACAAAAACAAACAATATTGACCAATGCCACAGCTGTTGTATTGTAATTGGATACTCGAGATATGGTGGAAGGAGATTGTTTCGATGCATGGAGTACGGTGTGGTCGCCTAGCGGTTTAGGTATTCTTTTTAACTAACCTTTTCTAGCCATAATTGAGCGTAAGGAAATTCGTTGCTTTCTGTTATCTGTAATATATCCTGTTGGTTGGCTTTTTATTGGAATGAAAAAAACGCAGGATAGGCGAGATAAATTATTCGTCCTTTTTGTTTCGGTGATCCTGCACTATGGCTGCTCGAAAATGATATTCCCCAACGAAAAACGGAAAAAATACCTAGCCATCCTACCATGCGCTTGATGGGGGAGGATGACGTTTGTTTAGCCGGGAAAGCATGCTGCGGGATTTCTTCATTCTTCGCGTGCCCTTTGGCTTGATAATGAATCGGAATGTGCAACCCCATTGCTGGCAATAATAATAATAACAATACATTACTAAATGCATAACGTTTTTGAAACAGTATAGAAGAAATACCGCTGCAGAAGCTTCCGGCAATGTGATTGGAGAGGAAAGGATTAAAAAGGAAGGAAAACAAGGGCAGCATTAGCGAGTGGAGGATTTTATTTGGAGCGAAAGCAGGCATGCAATGGCTTATTTTTGAACATTCGCAGAATCTACAAACGAATAGGATTTAGCGTAAAAAGTAAATATAATAGGATATGTATTTATAAACGCAATATCAAGAGGCGAAGGCGGCCGGTTCGGTAGTTGATTCGGGTCGACGAGTTGGGTTGGGTGTTTGTTATCCTTGGTTTGAAACGGTGCGGTTTCAGCAACCGAAGTGGACGTATTGAAAGCTGAACCCGGTTGCAACGCTGTAAAATAGTTGAGCTACGTACATGCATACACACCCTACATTGAAAAATAAATAAATACTAAAACAATAACAGTTTCTTATGTGATTTCGGTATCCGTTTGAAAATGTTGCAACATTACCATTTTGTTGCATTTTCCTTATTCTGTGGCGATGGTTGAACCTTCAAGGGTTAATACACCGGCTCAACGCAGCTGTCAAACACTACAGTACTGCAAAGTGAAAATGGTTCGCCATGGATTTCGCGAAAATGTAGTGTTTGTGAATTGGGAAAGGCGTGTTTTATATTATTTATTTGTAGTTTTTGCGGATTATTGTTGTCTCCCCAAAAAGATAACTTCTGGTTCGATTAATTGAGAAATAATTTGATTTAAATTCTACGCGTTGTCCCAACTATCTCATGAGCTACTGTATGTGTATTATTGTTTTGATGCAATCGCTTCTGGAACGAATTGCGCGAATCCAGAAAATCACGATAGAACCGCACCATGTTTACTAGATGTACAACAGCGTTGCTGCGAAGATACTGCTCTACAAGCAGCAATTCATCGAAATTGGTAACTATTGGTAACGGTGTAATGTGAACCAACCGCAAAATCTAACCACAAGGAGTTTTGCTTCCACACGCTTCCAGGCCGAAACGATCGCCTCCTCCATAGAAGGTGTGGACAAGGCAAGCATTGGTGCACTGCTAGCTACCGTACCGGAACTAACCAAATATGCACCAGAGCAATGGAACCGCACAGTGAATCTACTCACCACCGAAGGAATGGAGGTAGAAAAAATGCTTTCCATCATCGGTGGCCACCCGAGCATATTGGTACGTCCGCCGGAAAAGATCGCAGAAAGCTTGCACTGTTGGCGATCCTGCCAGTTTGGAGATTCGAATATGAAGGTGCTCCTGTCAGCTCATCCCTACTTCCTGGAGTACACCAATCATGGCCAACTAGCGCAACGTGTCGCCTTCCTACACTCACATTTCGAGACGCGCAAAAACGTGTACCGATTGTTCCTGAACGCACCGAACCTGGTCGTGGATGAACAGCACCTGACGGAAGCGAAAATCGTCTATCTAATGCAAACGATGCGCCACGAGGTGTTGGAGGTGGTGAAATCTTGCGCTTTTACCCATGACCTTGAGCATTTACGCTGTCGGCATACGTTTCTGGAACGGTTAGGATTATTTAAGCCACGTTCGTTGAAGGTGGATAAAAACACACCAACCGGCAATCCGCCTGTTCATCAGATTACCGACACCAGCGACAAGCGGTTTGCGGTGAAAGTGGCTTACGTTACGCTGGAAGAATACGAAGTATTTCAGGACCTGTTCCTACGCGAGATAGGACAAGAAGATCCACATGAAGCGGATGATGAGATTGACCAGGTAGAAATGGAAAGTGAACCGCGCAAAAGTGCGTATCGGAAGAAAGGTAGGTAGGTCATTGGGTCATTAAAATGTAGTTAGAGATCTAGCAATAAATACACGTGTCCGTTGCGTACACCATGTGTGGGAAAACAGCGGCCGACTGTCTGTTATAACATGACTTCGTTTATTAGTTTGTTTTAAAGTGAACAGTTCACTTGCCCAATATATCGTATATTCGAGGCTAAAGTTACAATCGTAGTCATAAAGAACAATCGATAATTTTCATTATCCAATTAGAGAAAGCGTTTGGCGCGCGCGCGTGTTTGTGTGTCTGTGTGTGTGTATATATATAGATAAAGTGTAAAACGGCATAGCGCGGAAAAAGACGGTGCAAGACGGGAGATAAATAACTTGTACTCGAAATACGCTACCTTACACCACCGCGCATCATCATTCACAGCTCGTTTGCCTTAATTTTAGCATCAAATTGGCGTACCATCTTTGCGAAATCTTCGTAGCCCGCAATTTTGATCGCTTCATCACAGTCCAGCCACTTCATGTCCTGATGCTCGTCGGACAGCTTCGTCTCCTGCGTAGGGTTACGCAGTTCCGCCAGCCAGTAAACGACCACCTTATCGTGTCCCTTCACTTTGTACTCCAGCGTGCACGATTGCTTCCGATACACGGTTAGGTCAGTTTCGGCGTAACTGAAAAAAAAAGCCATAACACCACACAATTAACATTATCGCTGCGGAATCGGATTTGACCTTGCCAACCCTTTTTTTGGGGGGAGGGCGACAGTACATACCCGGCTTCTTCGGTCGTTTCGCGCAGGGCTGTCGCGTAATCATCTTCCCCCGGATCGACGTGACCTTTCGGTGGCGACCAGTGATGTTGACCGTACGAGGCCTGCAGCATAAGATACTCGATACGTTCGCGCAATCGACGAAATATGAGAAAGCCGGCCGCTCGTTTTGCCATCTTGCTGTCCTTGTGTTCAATGGTTGGTCCTTTTTTACGTCAACGAAAACACTAGAGAAGAGGGGAAGAAAAACCCCGTCGCAGATGTAAAAGGAATCCGTTGCAGGCCGGAAATGCTGAGTAACGCCAGCAGTATTTGTACAGTTAAGCTCAATGCGTGTGCGTGTGTGTACCGCTTGACTGCACTGAAACGCGGCCAGGGAACGGCGACGGGGGTGAACTTTGTCCGATGCAACGCGGCGTGTTTGAAATGAATTCACGGAAAACAGTGCAGCGCAGCAAGCAAAACAAAAAGCATCTGTGTCGACAGCTGTCATCAGCAGCACAGGGTGGTGTACCGGTCGGTTTTGCGAACCGGTTCGAACCGGTTCATGCTCCCACACGGGCAGAAAGCGCTGTCAAAACATGTTTGCCGCATCCGAAGCGTAAACCAAGCGGAAGGAATTATTGGAAGAATTGGTGTACGATACGGTTTTTTCTGTCGAACGAATATGTCCGGTCAGTTCCCGGGAGGATATCAGAGCCCGAGCGGGCATCGGGGTAATTATAATAGCCCTATCATTCAGCAACACCTAAACCAAATGAACGTTCCCAATCAAATGGGAATGATGGGTATGTAGAAAAAAGAGTGCCTCTGCGTTCCCTTTTTCACCCTCTTATGGTTCTGTTTGCGTTGTAGGCTTTAATCAAAGCAATGTTATGAACAACCCACAAATGCAAGGTGTACCTGGGCAGGGCAATCAAGATATGGGTCTCAATCCCGGTATGATGCAGCAAAACCAACAACAACAACAGCAGCAGCATCAACAAATCGCACAAGGAATGCAACCCAATCCCCAACAGCTACCGTCGAACCAGCATCAACCGGGACAAAACCAGATGGTCGGACAGAATCCAAGCCACCAGTCGAGCCAACCTTCCTCCGGGATGGGAATGCAGCAACCGGGCGGCAATGTCGGACCCGGCAACGTGATGAATAATCCCCAGTCACAGAACCAATCCGTTCCACCGAATCAACCCGGCGGTGGTACGACCGTACAGCAGCAACAGAAGGCCGAATTTAATCTGCTCTCGCTGTGCCGAATCGGACAGGAAACGGTACAGGACATAGTAAGCCGATTTCAGGAGGTGTTCGGCATACTGCGCTCGATACAACCCCCAAACGGGACGAACCAGGGTCAGCTGTCAAGCAACGACAAGAAAGCGAAGGTGCAGGAACAGTTCCGTACGATTCGTTTGCTGTTCAAACGGTTGCGGCTTCTGTACGACAAGTGTAACGACAATTGCCAGCAGGGCATGGAGTACACGCACGTGGAAAGTTTGATCCCACTCAAGGGTGAGATAGAGCGAACCGAACCAGTCCACACGGAGGAGTACAAGAAGGCACTGCAGGAAAACCGGGAACTGGTCGCGATGGTGCAGTTAAAGAACAAACAGTTGCGTGAAATTATCGACAAAATACGACTGACCATATGGGAGATAAACACCATGCTCAGTATGAGACGATGCTAGGAATGGAAGGAAATGGTTTAGCTTATAAGATAATAATTATGCACACCACTCCAATATACGCTCCAACACGGGAGTTTAAATTTATGCATTTTTTTATTTTGGACACTAAAAATTGATCCTGCACTAGTGTGTGCAGGGTAAATGGTATTTTTAAAAAGAATATTTATAGAAATCATCACGCTCTGCTATTAAATGCAAATTTTTTTTAAACTTATTTTCCCATCTCACGAAAACTCATCCGTTTCATAAAACTTCACGCTCGGTGAAGAATGCGTTATCCCACGGTGAAAATGCACCCTCGATGCGAAGACTATGGGGTGGTCTGTTGGTCAGAAATGTGTTTAATTTTGTGAATTTAATTACTGTTACTTTGGTGGGAAGTGTTTAGTAGAAAGCTATCATAAGTAATTCTAACAGTAGAAAATGTAAACCTTTTATTTTTCCGTTTTAAAACAGCAAGAAACTGAAGAAAAGAGACATACATACTTTTGAACACTTTTACGCCCAGTGTGCGCGTATGAGCCGAACATTTAGACGCGCGACGCACAATGTCAAAAGAATGGAGGGGGATGAAAATAATAACAAACGCGAACAAAAGAAATTTCACTCACTGCCCTTCTCACCGTTCGTCTGTTTGGTGCTGTGGTATGCACACTTCTTTGTCACTGCAGTTTCACGACTATTACGAGGATCGAGCAACAAATGTTCGCGTCGAGGTTTGTGGCCAATTGTTTGTAATCTGTTTCAGTCGGTGGTGTGGTGGATTTTAATGTGGTAAAGTGAGAATTTGGAGTGTGTATTTCATACCGTTGTCAACAGTGACACGACGTAGTAGGTGTGTGAACCAGATCGACCACTCTGGTGCACCAAAGGTTCGTTCTGAATTTCGTTTGGACCATCACAACACGGTGATTCACGACCACTAGGGGCCCCCAGATTATCCCCACTCATCCCGCTCTGCTGGGTTTGTAGTGCTGTGCCGAAGTAGGCCAATGTTATCTCGCAACCTGCGGGCTACGAACGAGCGATAACGTAATACACACAAAAATGCTGGACGCATATGTGGGGTACGATCTGAGCAGTGCCATCGAGCCGGATGACATTCCGAAGACGAACGATACCGTGTGGATACTGGGAAAGCAATATCACGCTACCGATGGTAAATGGCCGTTTTCCGTGTGGATTCCATCGTGGCACTAACCCCTATTTCTACTTTCTCCTGCACCGTGTCTAGATCTCGAAACAATACGCCAGGATGTGCAATCTCGCCTGTGGTGTACCTATCGCAAAGGATTCGTTCCGATCGGCAACACACAGCTAACGACGGACAAGGGTTGGGGCTGTATGTTGCGTTGCGGACAGATGGTACTAGCACAGGCACTGATACAGCTACATTTGGGTCGGGACTGGGTGTGGGAAGCGGAAACAAGGGACGAAATTTATCTCAACATTGTTAACCGATTCGAGGACAGTAAGCAGGCACCGTTTTCACTGCACCAGATTGCCCTGATGGGTGATTCCTCCGAGGAGAAGCGTATTGGCGAGTGGTTCGGACCGAATACAGTCGCACAGGTGTTGAAGTAAGACCACGTAGAGAAGAGCGAGCTGTTGAAGAGTCAACTAAAAGTACCGTTCTATTTTACAGAAAGCTAGTAAAGTTTGACGATTGGTGTAGGCTAGTCATTCATGTAGCCCTGGACAATACGGTAGCAACTGAGGAGATAGGTAAGCGGAAATGTTTCTCCACAAAGTGCAGCAATCATATAAACTTTCCCCCCGGCTATCGTTTTAGTGGAATTATGTGCAGATAAAAAAAATCCCGACGGTTGGAAACCGCTACTGCTTATCGTACCGCTGCGGTTGGGCCTGAGCGACGTAAATCCAATTTATATTGAGGGACTGAAGAAATGTTTCCAGCTGCCGGGAAGCTGTGGCATGATCGGTGGCCGTCCGAATCAAGCACTCTACTTCATCGGGTACGTCGGGGAGGAAGCACTCTATCTCGATCCACACACGGTTCAACGGGTAGGCACGGTCGGCAACAAGCAGGAACCGACCGAACAGGAGCAAGATGAAACGTTCCATCAGCGGTATGCTAGTCGGATCAGTTTCACCTCGATGGATCCATCGCTCGCTGTTTGCTTTCTGTGCGTCAGTCGGCAGCAGTTTGATCTGCTCGTGGCACGGTTTAACGATAGTTTGAACGGTGGCACTAGCCAAGCATTGTTCGAGGTAGCGAAAACACGCCAAGCACCGTGGACACCGACGACGGCTTCGTCCGGATCTTCGCGCAAGAACAGTGGACCAACCGAGGCCTTCAATGTGATATCGGCGACGGAAATTCCGAACGAAGGTAAGCATCTCTGTACCCGTGTGTCTGAAGGGAGAAACATAATTAACGGTTCCATTTACCCGTCTTTTTGGTTTAGAATTCGAAGAGGTGGAACCACGCACGCTCGACGATTCGGATGAGGAGTTTGAGATAATCGCCTAGCAGCCCGATAGCACGTACCACGATCTCGAGTGTGAAGTGATCGAACATGATTGTGGCGCCGTAAGCTTTCCTTGAATAATTGCAACACTCGGAATCCATTTGTTAGGCCGTGTTTTATATCTCATGCTGCTGTTCATCATCTCACTTTGCCACACACGCGCGCGCACTACACAATAATTTTAGGCAATGGACAAAACATCGAGAGAAAGATGAACAATTTCGCTCCCGCAAAGCTGCTTTTGTTTCGCCGCTTTCCTGGGCACGGATGATTTTAGTGTTACGAAGAAAAAGCAACCCGAAGACGTTTGTTGAACATGTTGAACGGAGAAAGTGTGGAACCATTTCGGAAGGGATACAATTAAAACAATTTAAATAAAATGTGTAACAACACCTGCTCTGGTGGATGTGCTGTCACGAAGAGACAAGTGTTGTTTATTGGATTGGATAAATGCTTCATGCTTGAATTGTGTTTGCTAACGCCCCGGAAGCGTCTTCCTCCCTGGATCATGCGGCCACCACGCTCGGGAATGCGTTCTGCTTCGAAATGACAAGCTTGTTGTGCTGGTAGCTAATGTACCCCTTGATACGTCCCTCATATATCAAATTCGCCACAATACAGTGCGTCTCGTCCATGGAAACATCCTCGACACCGGAGAACTGTAGCGCCGTCTGGAACGCGTTCATATCGATCTGATGCGTTTGCAGCAATTGGTGTACCTTCTTGAACAGATTCCTGTACGTGAGTATCTTCATCTTTTCCACGATCAGATAAACGCCCGCATTAATGAAGAACATCTCGTGCCGTCGGATTGCTTCATCAAACCGTCGCACGTTTCCTTCCTTTACAGCCGAAGCTAGGTCATGAAACTGAAGCACATTGTATCGTTCGAGCACCTCCTTCCGGGGCATATACCCCAGCAGCATCTTGACCGGTGTAAGATAGATCAGTATTAACCGCTTGTTTTTCGTGAACCGTCGCGGGCAGTTGTCGAACGCAAAGCTGAGATATTCTTCCGCGTTTTTGAAATCCGAATCGTACATCGCTTTCCGACCGGCAAAGTATTTGTACGTGATGCGCTGCGCCAAGCTGAAGCTGTCCTTAAAGTTTGAACTATCAATCGCCCGGATGAGCGGTTTGCAGAGGTGCAGTTTGTTAATGCGAAAGTACACCTTTAGCAGCTGGTTGACCAGATTCAGCATACCCAGACGCTTCGTATCTTCGTCCGAGGAACGTGTATCGCCGGCACACACCCGAAAGCAAGACATTAGGCTTTCGGCGGCCTTTTCCAAGATTTCGCCACACTTGGAGAAGTTTGTTTGCTGTTCACACTTGGTCGCCAGCAGGCGCAAATCGATCGAAACGACGTACATTATCGGGAGGATCCAGTTTTCTTCCTTCATCTGTTGCAACAGCTTTACCACCGCCTGTATGCAACTCGTCTGGTGACGGTACGCTTCGGTGTAGTTCGGTGCATCGGCACGCATCAGATAGTAGACGGCCTTTAGATGGGCGGAAACGATCTCATCCAGCGGAGAAGGTAACTGTCGGCTAACGGCCGCGTCTGGGTTTTCTTTGTACAGGTTCGGTTCGTTAACGTGGAAATCTTGAAGCGACAGGAACCGCGCCACTGCCTGACCCTCGTACGCATTCCACACGCGCATTATCTTGTTCAAATAGTCGTGCAGATACATATTTCGTTGGTGTTTTAAACAATCACTTTCACTGCAGTTTTAGTAAAGTATTTTTCTTACAAGACTATCCAAAAACTGTCCCGAAACGCGCTATGTTTGTGTAAATGCGGCACTCCAAATATCAACAATCGTTTGACAGTTCGAATGGTAGGGTGTTTGAAAAAGTTCTGTTGTTATAATACGGTTATTTTACAATGGATAGGAGCAGACAAAAAAGCTTCAACCAAGACAAGTAATGCTCAGGTAAAATTTGGAAAGTGCTTTTTCATCGAATTTCCTTAAAATTATACATAATCACCCTCTTATTTAGTAGATACAAGAGACATATAAAGCAAAACCTCGTACCACATATTATAAACTCTGGAGGAAGATTGAATCCGTTATTCTCTGTTTGTAAACAAATCACACGTGCAAAGGCTCCAGAAAAGTTTCTATAGGACGATTCTAAAGCAAACTCCAACTAAAAATGGGAGTTCGTGGGTTAACTACATTTATCGGTGCAAATGCGGCAGTTTATCTGAAACCCCACGAACTGCACGACACAAAACTAGTCATCGATGGTGATAATCTGTGTGTGCAGTTGTTCAAACGGTCACAAAACAGCTCGGTCCCGCTCGGTGGAAACTACGACGTTTACTATCGGATTGTGGTGGACTTTTTCGAAAAGCTTCGACTGGTTAACGTTACTCCTTATGTTCTTCTAGATGGTGGCTACGAATCACGAAAGATGGCCATCGTAAGATACCGGATGCAGCAAAGGATCCAGAAGATGAAGGGATTCCACCTGCCATCGATCAAGCTCGCTACGCCGTCAATGTTACGTGAGGTGTTTGTCGATGCGTTAACGGCATCCGGAGTTTCCTTCATGCGCTGTGCCTTTGAAGCGGACGATGAGGTGGCGATTTTAGCGAGGAAACTAAACTGTCCGGTGTTGAGCTACGATTCCGACTTTTACATCCACAACGTGCAGTACATACCGTTTGTAACGCTATCGAACAAAGTGTTCCACAAGGTGTCAGACAAGGCGGGGGAAAACTTTAAGATAGGTATTGTGGAACGGAAGCAGTCCAAGAAAGCGAAAAATCGTTCCGATGGTATAAAATGTGTCGCGCAGTATGGCGATGAGGATGCTATTGCAGACGGTGAAGTGGAAGCGTACCACTATCTGGACTGTTGCCTGTACACGATCGACCATCTAACTGGACCACATGAACGGTTGGGCAAAGAGATGGTACCGCTGTTTGCGGTACTGCTCGGGAATGATTACATCGAACGCAGGGTGTTGCGGCCATTCTACGAGGCGATACAGATTGGTCGAGTAAATCGCAAAATTAATCGACACGAGCGTCGTCTGAAGGTGGTGCTTAAGTGGTTACAAAATCACACACTACAGTCGGCTACGCGGGCAATTATTCGCTACATTAAGGGAGATCGTAAGCAGATGGTTTACCGCCAGATTCTGACGGCGATGCGAGGATACAATTGTGAGGATTGCACATCTTTACATTATTTCGGCTTGGATGATAACCAAACCGTCCCAGAGCCTTTGGAAGACGAAGAACTTGAGCAAGAACTACAAACCCAATTGGGAGAAGTGGATGCAGAAACAGAACCGAAAGAAGATATCGATGTGGAAAGTTTGTTAGACGATGAGCGAGTTCAAGACGATCTGGTAACGGCAAGTGACGACGATAAAGAGGACATTCTTTCGCCACCAAATGTTTCCTGTGCAGAAGAGAGTGCTGAAGGGGAGGAGGAAAATCCACCTCGAAGTGAAGGATCCGATGTGGAGGAACTAACGATGGATGGACATGATCCACTGGCTGAGCAGGGTCTGATACGCAACAAGTTCACCGACCGTAATTGGCCGGAATGGTTTAAAGCGCTTTATCGTGCCGCAAGAGTTCCACGTTTTTTGGCTGATTTATTGCATTCAAATCTCTTCATAAACTATCCCCAAATCGAGGATATCCGGAAGCCGGATAGTAACGAGCAAAGTATTCCAATTTTGCGAACCATTTTTGCCATACTTAAAACCGCTTTCAAGGCGAATACAACCGAATTCAAGTACGTCACTAGAAGAGTGAAGAGTACCGGGTTAATGAACATCATTATTAGCGATGTGTCTTTACCCGAAGGGACAACTTACGATCCGACCAAATTGCCCAACGTTATCCTGTTGCAAAAGCTGTATGAAGAGTCCGGTATCGAACAGTGGCAAGATTTGTTTCGAACGATTAAAAGCGTTCCCAGTAATTTAAGATTATACTTTTTGGCGATAATCTATTGGGCTAAAAATTGTAACAGTGTAAATTTGGCCCATGTGCATGCAGTGATTATATGCGTGATGCAGTTGCAAATCGTTGACAAAGCATTGAAGAGTTTGAACCGAAACGTGGACCAGTTCCGCCAACAAAATCAATCCTATCTGGAACAGCAGCGAAAAACAAACCAAACGAACGATAGTACCAGCGTGGAGAAGAACAAGACAACAAAACCTTCCACGAATGAATTTAATCGAACTTTCTACAACAAGCTATCGAGTGGAACTTCACGAGCAGAACTGATGCTAGCGTACGATGAGTTAATTCAACATTTTTCATTAAACGAAAAGTCTTACGGTGAACGGAAAGTAACGATTGAACCCGAGACGATGCATACACTGGCCTGCTTCCAATCGGTATGTTTCAATCTGTATGCCTTGACGCCTTTGTTAGGCTACCCGTACGATAATCTGCACATGCACGAACTGTACAGCAGTGTGTTCGTGTACAATGTGTACGAAAGAATTAAAGCACGTGCTGATCTGTATGAGTACGAACATTCGTCAATGTTACGGAATTCACCGGCATTGTTAGCCGCGCTGGGTGTTATGGTAGAATTTGTACAAAAATACGTACCAGAGCTAAAGGAACGGAAACGTGCGGTGAAGGTAAAGGCAAAGGAAAAGAAATTGAACAAAACAACTCCACAAGTGAAACGAACAGCTCAGACACAGGTTGCACCGGCTAACGACTGGGAAACGAAGAACGATACGACCGAAAGTGATGATGAAGAGTTTGTTGATACAAACAATAAGTTTAGTCAACTATTGTCAACAGGTTAATCGTAAATAAAACGTGTTAACTACCGTACAAAAGAGAAATGATTAAATTAATACTTTAACCAACTTTCCATAAAATAACACTTATAACTGCAATCAATTCGCATTCAAAAATACGAGTCGAGACCGTTTTGAATGAATTTACAAAATTTAAATTTCCATTTGAAAATTACACGTGTTACAGTGCCTGACCACGTGCTAGTGAATTTATCCCACTGTGCAGCATCGATCGTAGTAACGGACGAATAAAATATATGC
Organism: Anopheles minimus; assembly: GCA_000349025.1. NCBI lineage: Eukaryota > Metazoa > Arthropoda > Insecta > Diptera > Culicidae > Anopheles > Anopheles minimus. The sequence goes on from KB664266.1 coordinate 8,701,441, forward strand.
TCGCCCCAACATACCCCAAAACCGATGATGTGGTGTGCGTAAATATACCAATTTTGAACGTAGTGTGCGTAATACGAATACTACGGGATGAAACCAGGGGTGTAAGAAAGACTGCGACAGAGTGGCGCCATCACTGACATTAGGTCTGCTGGTGGACATTAACTCCCGATCCGCACGCATCAGCTGCAAAGTGAAAACATACCAAGCGCGGTATTGTGTACGGCCATGTACAATAGTCAACACGTGGAAGGATTTGATAAACCTCCGTCCCAGTATCCGTCGTACGGTTACAACGATTGTTACAACTGGAGCGGTGCTCGGTGGGTCCAGGCAGCAGAAGGTGTGATACCGCCAGATGCGGTCATTGGAGGGTTCGAAGGAGAACCGACGTACATCGGGCGGGCAAAGCACGAAAAATCGATCGTACCGGGACGTGTGATTCCTTCGAAAAAAGCTTGCATTATCGGTCACAATCGAAGCGAGGTGGCAAAGCACGATTATCAGGTGCTGTGCGGGTTCGAAGGTAAATTCATACACACGACTGATGGATACTGTCCGGTTGGTTCGCTGCAGGGCGGTGTAACAAAGTCGGGCAAGCCCTTGTACATTGGATTGGTACGATTGGGACAGTTGTTGATTATTGGACGAATAGTGCCGGAAGACTTTTGCTGCTACGCGATGGTTAATGGATTCGAAAAAAGTTTCAAAGAATATGATATATACGTATCCCTGGCCGAGCATCCTTATCCATCCTAAAAAAGAACCCGTGACTGATCTGCATCGTGTTTACACGCCCAATAAGATTATGCCGCTAAAAGTGAATCAAAATGTGCATTAATTAATTGTGAATCGTTATAAGCTGCTTGCATTTGGTAGAGGAAATTTTTACACTAAAGAATCCATTTTTGGAGTAACTTAAATCAAAGATTTTCAACAACAAAAAATACATACGTCTCAGGATACAGTCGTGTTCAGCACAAAAAAAAGAAAACCAAGCATTAACGGTTAATGGTGTGTGTGTTTGCGTAAACGCGTACCACCCAGCGCAAAATTCGATTATTCCTATGCTACGATGTTGAATGGCATATTTCGACAGTGTATGTGTGAAATGTATTCGCTGAATTCTTTGTAATGCTGAAAAAAGAATCACATAAAACAAAAGGGAAAACGTAAATTTTTGCGCCTTAATAGCAACCTCCGCTTGCTGCCCGTTCATTCATTAGTAATAACGCTGATAGGTTCCGACCCGTACGGTAGAAAGTGATCAGTGATCGTTGAGTAGTTCGTAATGTACAATCAGCAGTGGCCTTACCATGTTACCCACCGCATGCCGTCGCCAGGGTACAACGAAAGTGTCCACTGGGACAGCGCACGCTGGGTGCAGGCGGCAGAGGGATTGGTACCACCGGATGCAGTCGTCGGAGGATACGAAGGCGAACCAACGTATATCGGGCGAGCTAAGCACCGTGGATCGATCGTACCCGGCCGGGTTGTGCCATCGCGGAAGGCTTGTTTTGTAGTGTGGGGCGGCCAAGAGCACGAAAAGCACGACTACCAGGTGCTGTGTGGATACGAAGGCAGATTCGTACGCATTGGCAGAGGATATGTGCCGGAAGGTGCGCTCCGGGGCGGTGTAAGCGAACAGGGTACTCCGCTTTACATTGGACTGGTGCGTATGGGCCTCACCGCTCTTGTCGGTAAGGTGCAGCCGGAACATTTATGCTGCTACGTCGCGATCAACGGTGTGGAAAAAGCATTTGACGAGTACGATATTTTCATTTCCATGACCGATCACAAGAGCGTACCGTAAAGCGAGAAAGGGATACTTCCGGCGAATCAACTATGTTCTACCTCTAAGCAATGTAATAAATTATTCACGATCTACCAGCAATTCGAATTTTTTTCATATTCTTTCCTCAGCGTATGATTCCGGGTAGACTAACGCGTAAAATTGTGTTCCTTTATTTTTACCCTTGCTCCAGTGTTGTGTCTCCTATGCTAATATCGATACATAAGACCGATACCTCTTCCATGTCATGTTTCGCACAGCCATATAAAGCATTAAGTACACACGGTAAGCGTAGTCCGTTTGTGAGTGTTGCGGTATACTTAGTTTCTAGATTTTATAAATACTTCAAAGTTGATGTTAAATTTCTCCTCCTTTTTTAATGGTATGTAACAAACGTTGTGTGAACGTTGCACCTTCCCAGAAACCCATTCCCCGTTCAGATTAACCCTACCAATGTATAACGGTTCGCCTTGCTCGGATACGCCGGCCGGTGTGGCTTGCAGCAGTATGTTCGTATCGACACACGGCACAAACTCACCTGGCGTGCACAGGATTTCGCACGCATGTTTCGCATGTTCCTTACCACCCCACGGAATAAAGCATACATTCTTGGCCGGATCGATGAATCCGGGTGTAACAGATCCGGCGTGTTCTGCACGGCCCACGTAAAGTTTCCCCCGTTTTGTGGTACCGCAAACCACGGCACTCGGTGGAATGTTGCCTTTCGCTTGATAAGTAACCCATTTCATGCCGTTTAGCGTGTCCCACCGGTAAACCTGCTGCTTTCTTGATAACCGTGGATATCTATCATCATCGTGGTCGTCGTAAAAGCGTGGAAATCGTTCTTGCCTGCCCGAAGTGGTTGCTACAATAAAAAATGCAAGCAAATAACGTTATGAGTCATCATCGATCGGGGAGGCGCTTTTTGGGTGCACAGTAAATGAAATACTCATACGAAGTACTAACCGTAATTCACCATACTGGCAATAGGGAACTGCTCGCAATACGCTACGCACTACGAAAACAGCGAAATTGACTAGTTTTTAGATAATTTAACGATCTCCACGCTGCATTGCAATATTGTTCAACATCAACTCAGGACTTTCGAGGCCGTATTGTTGTGATGTTCCATCCGGGTGAGCACGTACTGTCATAACAAGTGAGACGTGAGTAAAATCGATGAAGTGAGCTGTCGTTCTGCTCACGCATAGTGCAACAGGTTAGCTTTGTATGTTTTGTATTTATACATTGCGTTCACTTCATAAAATGTTTTTCTAAATGCAGGAGAATTGTTTTTTATGTTTGGAACATAATTCAACAAAGGTTTTTTGTGTGAAATTGTTGGTGTTTAAACTCGCGTAAGAATGTAAACAAAAAACCTATGGATCTCACTCGTGAGCGTTCGAATGAGAAGTAAAAATTTAAATCCTACCCTTGACCGTTATGTCGACGAAACGATCGGTTTAGTAAAGCTACCACTAAACCGTGCTGAATTGTTAGCAAACTGTAAATTTCAAGCGGGTCGACCATATCTTCACTTACCTCGGCTAATTTTCTACCACGTTTACCCAACGTGGGACTTAAAATGGAATAAACTATATCGACGGGATAGTCGAACACGACCGACAGATGCCGTTTTGACGGTTACTTTAGATAATTTATTTTATCGAACTTTTGCGTGTTGCTGCTTAATGAAGTTCATCATACTGTTATCATTGTGGCATTATAAATATTTAGAGCTATACATAGTTTAACATTTGCAAGCATGCTTTTTCAAGGTAAGCTCGTCGCATTGACTGTTTGACTGTGCGTTTATATGCGTGTCTGCCTGTGTGTGTATGTGTTTCAATGTGTTTGTGAGTGTATGTGTGCTTGGCGTAATCCTAAACCAACGTCCCGTGCATCAGCACGCGGGTCGCTGGATAATTGTTAACCTCTTCCTATTTAGCGTCTTAAGGATTGACGTAGATCTCGTACTCGGCAAACGCGAGCTCTTGGCCACCGTACGGAATGTAGCAAACGCCATGCGACGGTTGTACCTTGCCGACCGTCACCGAGCCCTCATGCGTAACACGCCCAATGAACAGCGGTTCCCCTTCTTCCGATTCTCCAGCTGGCAATGCGGTCGCCGGAATGTCGCTACCGCTTACCGGTACAAATTCGCCATTGAAATCGCACAACACTTCGTACTCGGCCTTCGGATTTTCGACACCTCCCCACGCAATGTAGCAGACACCATGCGACGCTACCACCTTGCCCGGGATTATACCTCCCTCGTGCTGGGCACGGCCAATATACATATCCTCTCCATCCGTACCACCGACGACGGCATTCGGAGGGATTTCACCGTTGGCAGCCGCTACCCAGCAGGCAGCTCCACCGGAACCACGCAACGCCGCGGCGGTCGGAGCAGACGGGCTTGCTTGTTCCGAAGCCGGTTCAATCAGCCAGGAACCGGTGGCACCCCAACCAGTACAGAAGCCCACAGAATTAATCGGGAACGGTTCCGGGTTTTCGTACGACAAAAAGGCGGCCGCAGATCCTTCATTGCCAACCGTAATCACCTGTGTCGAGAGATGGAAAAAAACACCTGATTAATAAAGGTCCAACTTTCAAACGTTTCAGTATACCTACATTATCCTGCCAACGGATCCAGAATCCCCGGAACTCTCCGGCATTGAGAATGTCGGGCGTTTCCAACTCGGTCACGTCCGGTTTGGTGCGGTTCTTTCGAATAACCGATTTCGTGTTCTTCCAGCCACCGATAAACACCTCCAGCATGGGGTCGGATTCCTGCGGGTTGGTGGTGAGCGCGATGTGTGCATCGTTCGGTGCCCGGACCTTGAAGTTGACCACTCCGTTACCGGCTGGCACGAAGCGGTACTCCAGCTTGTCCTCCGTTTCCAGCTCTAGGAAGTTTCGCAGTTCAGAAAGATGGAAAGAAACAGAAACGGAAACGGAAACGATAAACCATCGTGCCGTACGGTGTATACCCGGTAAGTCTTTGTAGGTAATACCGTCCCCAAACATCAATCTTGTCGAACCGGACACATGCCATAAAAATTCTATACTTAGATGTATCCAACACTACTCCTTTGCACGTGACTTGATAGAGTGTAGTAGTACGACGCGATCTACTTACCGATCGGGTCAAGTCGTGCGATTGGTGTACTGGAAGTGCTACCCACACTACCAACAGTAGCAGTAGCAGTGCTGGTCACATTTTCTGCCGATTGTTTCCCTTCTTCCAACACCACATTCTGTTCAGCCTCGTGCCCATCGATGGCAGCTGGGTTGTGGTTAGTTAAAATCTTTTTCTCCTTGTATCTACGGTGTGCACCGGGATCTGATGTGTGCCGTATTAGTCACGAAAGTACAGAATGGAAAATAGCGCACAATGAAACACAATGCAGATGAAACGCGGCCAATCGAAAATACGGTGATGTACCAACACGTGTTACAGGTTAGTAAATTTTTGCTAATGTAGATGAATTTTATTTCGAAAATGTTGAAAGTGTAATTCAAAATTGCTTCTTCCTCCCACATGTCCCCTATTGTTGACCTTAGCCAGCATAGTAAAGTAAACGTAGTTTGTGAAGATGTTAATTGATCGTTTCTTCAACGTGCAGCAGCATGAGTCGCTCGTTAGCATGCTGCCTACACTCTACTGGTCAAGCTGCTAACGATGTTAAGCAGTTGGGCACAGAAAAATGTGTCACTTGTACTTGTACTATTATCCTAACTTTCTAACCCGCTTAGACATATATTTTTTAATTGAAAAAAGAAACACTTAGTCACCCCATTCTGTTTTTACAATAGCGATGGGGCCTACATACCGGGTTGAAATGGGATGGATACGCACCGTTGACCACAGCTGAAGTAGAACGAAGTAGATTGCATTCTTCTTCGTGTACCGTGTGTATATTACGTTTTATTTTTTGTGTATATTTGTCATAGTTTTATTCGCCTAAAGCTCTATCTCTCTCTAGAGACGTTTTGTTTGTCTCAGCTAAAGGAACCGAAAAAGAAAATCGATATGTTCCGAAAAACAAGTCTGCTCCACAATTCCCATGCCAAATCCGTCGCATTGCATCATCGTCGGGAGATAAAGCCGGCTGGACGAAAAATCGATCGGCTTGCAGGCAGCCTCAGCGTTCGGGAACATTTACCACCATTTTTAGGCATCTTGTTTTTTTTGCACGCCACCGTTAGAGAGAAAGCAATGGAGGTGGTGGTTAATTAACTTGTTTTGCTTCAGGTACCGTTGCACTTTTAGTATGCAACAACAGAACCCGGCTACATCATTTTGTTGTATTACCCAAAATGTAAATACGCTACCGGTACGTACACGGAATAATTTAACCTGTTTGGATTTTTTGTTACGGATTAGGCTATTGAGTTTGAATTCTGCGAAATCCAATTCCGCGAATAGCAATTTGGAAGCAAGCACGAGGCTTGCGGCACCGTGCGATAGTCAGTTGCAATGCAGAAGCGAACCGAAACGGACGTCAAAGAGCAAAATAAAATAAATCAGAATTTCACAACGTAGGGTATAAGTTTTTCACTCAGTATTTTACAAACATAACCCATTTGGTTGACTATCAACGATCGCTGCATCGGGTGATGATGAGCTTTCAACGCCACCTGACTCCTGGCACAAGGTAATGTATAGCGTCATTCCGACCTTCTCTCAAAGCTGAACACAACTTCTCGAATAACAACCACATTTTATATTAGCATGTAGAAGCGCGGTTAGGAAGCGAGTATGTGGGGGAGAACATAGCGTGTATATTCTAAAGGCTTTATTAGCAAGCTAGCCGTTGATGACTGCACCAACTAAAAGTTACGATGGAAGACACATTGGTGACATCATCATCGTCAACCTCGGTTATAGAAGGGGAAAGAGCGAGCGAAAGATTTGATCGTACGGTTATTCGCGATCACGCCAACGGAATGTTCCCGTGCGAACGTTGGTGGATCGACGATAAGCAGGGCGGTGGCGTGCAAGTAGGTTGTTGATTAAATTCAACTGCTGACCTCATCACCGTGGTTAAACAAAAATTTGACCTTACACAGCGTAACCAACACACAAAGTATTTGTGCAAGGGCAGCTGGTAAACTGATGACTGTTTCCGATTGATCCGGTGTTCTGTGTTTGGCGAGAAAGGTTATTTCTTCTATAATACCAATCCATGCACAATCCTGAGTCACACCAAGAAGCCGCATTTTCACCTTTATTTTTAGAAACACTTCGAATTGGTTTTTGTTCTCAAGCTACTTTCACCCAAAAACATGCCGGCAAACGAGAATGATGGTGGTGTCGGGGAAAAAAACCTCTTGGGATGGAAAATCACTTATGTTTTTCTTTTCTATTCACACCATACAAGTGGAAAACCATTCCATCCCACACTACTTAACACCGCTTATAACGCAACCGTGTGATCAATTTGATGCAATTCCATTTGATTTACGTGTAATTAATGCAGTTTATAAACAATAATCACAAGCGTACTTACCAATATTGGCCATGTTTGTACAGAGGAAGTGGCGTTGCAAAAAACAATCACACAAATTACACTGGGAAACAGACGAAATGCCGACCGGTGTGGTTGAAGCGTACGAGACTTGTAACACTCCGCAGTACAGTCGTAATATCCGTTACAGTGTGAGATGGTTGGCTGTATTGCGCGGCATTCGAACCGGTCCCGGTTTGCACATTGGCCACGTGGTGTGGCGAGCGATGGTAAAAATCCACAATCTTGTCTGCAAAAGAATAAAGCAAAAGGCGTATATAAGAATTTGTTTTACGTTTCTCTCTGTTTCTGTAAACTGTGCCAAATCTGAATAAAATTCCGGGTGTTATTTTGTGTGTTTAAATGTGAAATAAAACACCTGTACGTATAGAGCATTTCATTTTTGTCCATTGTGCTACGAGCGGATCCACGAAATTAGCGATTCAGGTCAAACGTGATATCTCTTTTTTCCCTACAGTTCAAACGGCCGCTCTCGGTATGTTGTGCCGATTTTCTCTCTGCGGTTAGTGCTCTGCGCCGTTTACGTACAGTGCTGTTCTGAACAGTTGCGGAATTACTTTGAGACATTCAACTTAATGACTTCTGGCACCTTTGGCCGACAGGGTCTTCTACGGTCATACTGGTCATACTGCTATAGAGAAAATAAGGACATGATTAATATCAGTTATACAATACCAAAGAAGTTACGAATGGTCATACATACGACAGCGAGAAATGAAATCCAAAAATGATCTTTAATCTTATTGGTATGAAAAATTGAAAACTTGTTCCACAGGGACTATTGTAAAAAAATAATTAAAATAAGTACAGCAATGTAATTTCAACTACAACAATTTATCGAAAAATGTGATATTTTTAGCTAATCGTCTGGCAAATCACCCATGTTCTATTGTTTTACTTTATTCATTGTACGATTTTGCATTACTAGCGCAACATTTTCAAACTTTTCCAACCCAAATGCCCCCTTGCCTGGCTAGTAGTGAGAGGGCCTAACATAAAATTAATGTACCATTTTTACTATCCTACCACTATGTACAATTTACAATAGTTTCGAGAAGTTACAATATCGGCTAGTTATGTTGTGATTTGCTGTTGTATATTGTTGCACACAAATCGAATGTGTGGGTAATAAGCTGTTACATAGTGCTGGATTTATTTCCATTTTTGTTTCGGGTTCTACTTTATAAAAAAAAAACGGTGGCAATTTACTCGATGTACCAACACACTATTCCTAATTCTTGATATTGCTGTGATGCTACTAGTAACGATTTCGTCCCACTTTCTAAAACGTGTGTAATGTTATCGTACAAAACGTTAGTATTGTCGTCGTTGGTTGAGGGGTTTTGTTTTTGCTAAGATTTTAGGAAAAACGCTCACCGTAAGAAGTCGGCTTAAGGAACATCCGGGGAAGTGTTCTGGCAAAAGGAGAATGATCATGAGCAACACATTACAGAGAGAGTGTGTGTGGTTAACGATATTGTTTTTTTTTTAATGTACTCCCTGAGCTGTAGATGCATGACAAAAGAGAATGATAAAACGGCACCAACCATCACGAGACATACTCCCCAGTTCCGGCCAGACAAACATACGGTACGAATAAAATATTCGGGCCGCAGGCACGGAACAATCAATACCTTCAATCCAAGCACAATTAACTTACACTAATTGGGACCAAGTTGTCTAATTCCGCTGAGCGAACCCTACAATCTAAAGCAGGCAGCTCTGTGTGTGTGTTTGTGCCGCCTATTCTTAAGGTTTTGCTCTCTACCAAACTACTCTAAATCACAGTTTCAAATAAGAAAACAGCTGAACAAACATTCAGAAATTGCTCGATCGTAGTTGAAAGTGCCCTCAGCGAGGAGCTTTGATATGAGGCGCGTTTTTGGCATATAATATGTACACAACAAAACAAAGGACATAATACGCAGGGTGAGTTGAAAACAACAATAGTACGAACGGAAATGGCACAAGGCAAAGGAAATTTGAATAAGGGGGGGAAATAACACAACGCCACTATCCTGGATATTCCTGCAGGGGAAATTAACTGCTAACGACTTATAAGTGACTTAACGAGTAAGATACCTAAACTTTGTGCACTTTCGCTTTTGTAATGTAATCCGTTAGTATCCGCTTGCACCAAGGCTGGCCCGAATCTGCTCAAACGAAAGCCAAAACGTCAAGGACCACGGTGCCATTCGTATCCAAACGGGCAGGAACCCCTTGTACAGCGCGAAAAATCCTTCCTTTCCGATAGTTTGCTGCAGACAATCGATCGAACCCTTGTACAGCAGTCCTCTGTAATGAAAAGGAGAACATTTTTTGTGTAGATGACGTGACTTTTTGGGGTTATTTTAACTTCACACTTACCGGCCCGTGGCATCGGTCGGTTGATTCATTATGCGCGTCTTCACGACGTCCGCTGGTGTGCCCATGGTGGCCGCCACTAACCCCGCACAGATCGACGACATTATGTGCACCAGATGGCAATCGGGCAGGCCTGTTTTGTGCATGATGAAGTGTTTCACCGTATCGTACGTAGTCAGATCGCCCAGATTAACAAGTGCCGCACGCTGCACATTCGGTACGCTCCCTTTCCACAGCCCAAAGACACCACCGCGGCTTACGATTTCGCGAAAGGCGTGTGCCGCACTGTGCACACGTGGCTCTAGCCCGAGCAGGCGGCGTTTACCTTCCATCTGGATGTGTACCTTCACCAGATCGGCTGGGGAGGCGAGCCATTGGGCGAGTGCACCGGCACCGACTCCGGACAGGGCAGACTGCCAGAGGGAAAAATGTTCCCTACCATTGCGCAGCTTCTTGCGTAGCGCATCGTACGTTACAATGCGAACGCCACTGGAATGGAGAGGAAGTGGAGATATTATTTAGATGGTCACGTGCAGGGCTGTTGAAGGAACTGTTGGCACGGGTTCTTACCTGTACACTAGATGCCGGTACAGAGCAGGCGTGATACCTTGCCACAACTTTAGGGCACCTTCCTCACGGATGATCCCGGTCGCAGTAGCGAACATTCCACGGTATTTAAGCTGCGATGGGATTATTGAAATGAAATGGTTTATTAAAACGGAATAATTTATCTTTTGTAAAATAAAGTATACCTTAAATCGAATTTAGTACACATTTCGTGACAGTATCTTAGTTATAAATACTATTTTGTTATTGGAATATTACTTCAGCAATATTCAAAACAGATCGAATAACATTATTCATGTGGCGTTATGTGGCGATTATGGCAAAGTCGTAAATTGGCAAAATAAATAGTGTCAAGTGCTCTACAAATATACAGCACCTTATCAACTCCCATCAGTGAAACTTTGTATCAATAATATCTCACGCTCCACAAATTCTAAACAACATGACAGCAAACAACAAACCATTCGGTTAGTAACGCAATACTTAGTCTCTCCTGCCGATTTTATGGTCACTTCATCTTCAAACGTTTTCTAAGGAAGATTAGATAGCGCACGCGACATCCACACTTTTCAGATTGTAATACCTTCTTGACGGCGCCTTCTGCATCGACTGCCGCAGCTTCACCCTGTATCTGGAGACGGGTTTTGGTCAGATCCAATGGGTAGGTAACCGTTTCGGCGATGCTGGCCGCAAACACCGACACTAGGTAGGTGCACCAGAACGAGTCGGCGTAATGGTACTTGACCGGACGCATCTCCGTCCGGCCCGTAGCCGCCGTTTGCTGCATGGTGTCGTCCCCGGCTGTTGTTGTCGTTCCGGTAGCCGATGCCGCAGGCTCTAAAAAGATAACAAAAAGTTTATAATCAAAAAAGTGTTTAAAACATAAGAATAACATGTTTTTACGTTACATCGAAAGCAAATTTACACGCAAAGCACGTTAATAGAGCTCAACAGTGGTACCAACGTTTGTGACCTTCACGCAGACGGCTCATTATCACAACTGATCCGTCGTGCCCCCCGAAATTGGAAGTCGTAAATTGTTTCACCAACAAAGACACACGCACTTCGCTTGCGTGTCTACTTACGTCTGGGAAGATTGTATAAGATCCCATACGAAAGTTCTCAGCTGGGCTACCACCAGCGAGCATGGCAGGGAGCGATGATAACTGGTTTGGTAGTATTTGTACCGCGAGGCGATTAATGTTTGTTTTTGTTATGATCGTTTGCCAATTTTCTTGTCCCTTCTTTTACAGCATAGACCTGCCCTTTTGGAGAAGGGGAAACGTTAGGCTTTCCATATGCGCCAGGGGATGGCAAAGTTTTGGCCACAACTCCATACCAAGCAAAAGAAGAATCCTTCTGATCTAAAAACCGAAATATCTGGAATTCCTCAATTCGTAACTTTTTAATTTGCTTTATCACTCAAAATCATTGGAATAGGAATTGGATCTAACAAGACTATGTCGGCTAAACGGTTCCGAAACGAACCTCAATTCTAGATTTCCTTCATTTGAGGCCCCGAAGATTATTTGGAGATCGATTCGACGAGATCTGTGAGGTAGATCCTGGCTACAGATGGAATCTTCAACTTTGATTCCGCTTTCACATTGGTTTGGACACATTTCCTTCATGTTCCATGATTGAGCCATATTGGAAAGATTTGCCGACCACTGCCACGATAGGTGATAAGAAGTATGATGGAAAGGTACGTTCTTTTTTTTCGAGCAGACGAGATAAGGATTGTGCTGAAAGCGTTGATGCACACCACGGCTTAATACGCAGATTGTTATGAGATAACAATAGTAATAGTGGTTGGCAGTAGTACCTGTTCGTGGCAGATTGTTCGTGAAAGGAACCGGCTACAATTATCAGTTGAATGAATCAGATGCTTATTTTTTACTACACGGTTGCAAATGTGTAAGCTTATCAATGGCCACGAGTTTATAAATAACTACATAATTTACGAACCTAGCTTAATAATATTCTAATGCAATACAACATTTTTAAATTTATATAAACCATTTGAGGGGAATTGCTCTAGATTTTTGTTCTACTATACAATCTTTAGCACAATACAACTGATTAAAGGGAGGCGTATTTGTATCAACATTTAAATTGCCCTCCCTATTACCTATTCGAAATGGCCTCAATTCGACGACGATTTGATTTCATCGATTATCTTATCATTAAAACATGTGCACAATCGTTGTTCCAGGTCCGCTACATTACCCACTGCCATTATATCCCGCCAGCAGTTGGTAAAGGAGCACGTTCAGTGTAAATTTAAAATTCAATTCCACGTCCAGGGTGACCCCAAACGAACCGAAACCGCGGACACGAATGACGCAAAAGCCCAACTGGCGCTTCTTTTTGTCGCTTCACACATGTTTGTGTGCAGTGCGAAAATACAAAGACGCCGCACACAACAAACACACTTTAAATGTTCAAATGCGCGAGGCGGCGTATCTTTATTGAACCGAACGGTTTATGTGAGTCTCCATTATAAATCCGTGTGTCCTTACGAATTGACCTCCCTCCCTGTCAGAGCACGTTTCGCAGCAGAAAGAGCAAGAAGAGATGACGAGTGGGCGCGGTGTTTTTAATCAAAACATTTGATAGCATTCTATTCAGCAGGCACACAACATTATATAGCATGGGAAGTGGCCGAAAAGGTATCTATCAACACACATCCCCCACACAGACAGTCGGGCACAACGCAATAAGCCAAGCCCTATGATGCTTTTGCCTATCGCCAAAAATAAACAATCGCAACACCGCGAACCATTTCCTCCCCGTGTACCGAACTGGTCCTATTGCTTCCGTTTCCTAGTGCGAGTGACGCTTTGCTTAGGCTTTTTTCGTGGCACTTTACTCTATAAAGAGGCTTGTTTCGCGCGTATAATCCGCCGACTTTAATGTGCCTCTTTTTTGCTCGATTTGATAAGACAGACAACGGCGTCACGAACGACAAAGCGACTGTGTCCTTCACGTTAAACACATTGAACTTGCAATATGGTATGCGTTGGACTTGTCGGCTTTGTCGGGAATCAGAAACATAGGGATTGAAAACTTGGAAAAAGCATTTCTCTTCCTAGAGCAAGATCATTGACACGATCGTGAAGTTAATTTAAAAAACCAAATAAGATCTATTCAGCGGCATAGGGAAAAATCGGGCGCGAAATGACAGTGGGACGATTTGTTCTGATTTTAAATTTAGATCCTTAGGAAGGGGTTTAAGTATTCTATTAGGTAAGCTGCTGCACGTGCTAATTCTGAAGGGCAATTTGCCCGGCAAAACCCTTAGTAACACACGGCTGATAGTGCGTCCTTGGCTGCTTTCTTGCTCAGGAAGAAAATAGACATCAGTGTAAGCGTTTGCCAAAGTGGAGAGAAAACCTTCCATCTGTTCACTTCCTTCCCTAGCCGATCGCACTCGATCGTACGAAACATCCTTGACACTTTGTGGCGTTTTTCTTTCCGTGTAATGCACTGCCAAGTATGTGAGTGAGTCACTGGATTTTCCGCGATGACGGACCATTTCGCACCAACGATTTCCAATCACATTAGCATTGAATTCAATCCGATTGTGCTCAGCGCTTAAATCGATTTTAATGAATATTACAGTTACGAAATGCAGGAAGTACACTTTTTTTCCAATATTGGAAACACATCCTTAGTATTAGAATAGATGGATAACGGAGGCCAAATGTTGGAAGAAGGCACACGAATTGAAATAAGCCGCTGCATCGTAAAAGAACTTACTGCCAGTCTCCACAACACTACCGACCACCATATTGCTCAGAGGGTTTGTATGTACACCGCAATTGAATTATCTGAAATCACTTTATATTCGTCCCCGGGTCCGCTTTCACCGTGAAGCGTCCATTGCCGGTTGGTGGATCGACTACTGCTGCTGCTACCGGTCCACTATGCGGGATGAATAGACTAACAACTTCGGGCACTATACGCCTACAACCCCGAAACTAGCTTCGCAACGTCGGACGGACAACGCTTGTTCGGGATATTGCATCCCGTAAGCAACGTCTCGTATGCAGAAGAAACTCTCGTGTCAGGGCGCCTGATGACTGCGGCGGTCGAAACGACTCGTTCGCTAGAGAACAACAGACAGAACTTCCTTCGGAGGCGACTGTTCGGGAGGTCGTTTATAAATAGGCAGTCCGATGCCAAAAGTACCGGTGAAAGAAACAAAACGAGAATACACCGGATGCGCCCAATGGTCTGTGCTGGCCGATTGCATCGGTGTTGCATGTAGCAAATCATGTTCTGTGACTGAATTGGAAGCCAACTATTCAATGGAACGGGTTTGTGCGGTTTTAAGCTCTTTTTTCTTGCTACAAGTAATCCGATATCTGGTGTGTATTTTCGGGGATTTTTGCTTTCTATTTTTTCTAAAACCATTAGCTAGGTTGTGGTTGACTACATGGAACAGTTTAAAAATGCTTACCACTGGTGCAGCCGGAACTGTTTCGGTGCGGTCGTTCAAACGGATTAAAGCGCGATACCAAAATCCTCCCGACGGGTGCATTCGTTCGTCAACGACAGTATCAGGATCAAGATGAATGAGATTGAATGAACGATGGGGTAAACAAAAAGCCCGCAAAAACTTCGTCCTTTTGTTTGGTCAATTTCGTCGCCAATAATCATCTGTAGCTGCGGTAAACGATGCTATCCTTTCATCCGCTATTTCATCCGGTCTTTCTTTAGCAGGCCAAGCCATCCAACAACCTGTCCTTGGTACCTTGAAGTCGGGTTATCGGTTCCCGCGAGAACTAACGTTTTCAATCGAAAACAGGAAAACGACGCTTGGATCGAACTGCGATTTATGCTGTTTGTTTATGTTTTCGTGCTGCGCCAAAAGCAACCGTGATCAGGTGTACTCAAATAAAAGAAAGGTGCCGGCTGTCAGGTTGTCATGGAGAACATGGTTACCTTGCTTGTGTGCGTCTAACGGTGGTACTAGTAGTGGTGGAATCGTCGTAGTACGTAGTAGAAAGTGCGTAGCCGCGTTGCATTACCACTGCATTACATAATTCTCTATTGCAACTGATCAGTTAATCATGCAGCCTGGTGGGTCTTGTTTTAGGTCAGCAACCTCTCAGCCCTGCCACGCTGCCACTGCTGGTGATGATGGTGTTTCGAATGAATGCTGCTGTACGTTATTGCAAACAATGAAAACTAAAACTCCAAATAACCATACGCAGTCGTTTCAAAACAACACAGCCAATGGTCGTAGTGAAGGAAGGACGTTTTGAATGGGAGCAAACTTATGTAAACACACACGCACACACGAGAACACCGAAAAACGAAAAACTTTCCACACAAAAGACACGCGCGCGCGATTCAAAGGGCTTTATTTCATCCCTTTACCAACTCTCTATCAGAAAGCTTTTTCTTAGGTTAATGATAAACACATATTCGCCGCAAGTGCCCATAGTGGTTTGCTTTCGTGCGTGACACTATTTCGATCCGGGTCAGCACACCAAACGAAGCACCGACAATAAACTTTACACTGCGATAAATGCACGAAAATGTAAAAACCACAATGAAAGGAGAGCACATGTAATTGTTTGGACACTTTGTGTGAACGGTGGGCGAGGAGAAGAACCATGAACTATTGAACAGGCTCAGTTCGGTTCGATGGAAAACTGCGACATGTTTCCGCCTTCGCGGTCACAACACAAATGACGATAATGGTGGGTGTACGAGCTCGGTTCAATGTTTTCCATGTTGTTTTACCCACAGCTGTTTTGTTCGCCCCACCAAACAACCTGGTAGAAGATTGGTAAGTGTAGCACTTTAGAAAGGTTCAGGAGTTGAAAGAGGTTCAAATTTGTTTGTGTACTGCTTTAAAAACGAAATTAAATTAATTTGTTTCCAAACAAACGCACCGCGAAGAAAAACGGTTGTCAGAACAGATTTGATTCGGCTGTCATTTTGGCAATTGTATATATCTTGTTCATGAACAAGGTTACTATATCGAGCGGATTGAATATTTCACATTTTTTCCTTGTTCATAAATTCCATTATGCAGTTTATTACGCTATTTTAGCTGCAATAACGTCGATAGCGATTTCGTATAGAATAAAACGTTTCAGGATCAATTTGCAAACAGGTTTGGTACATTCCTCCGGCCATATCATGAAATACATTACCACCAGTAGTTCAGTTCAGTATAACCCCAATGCAGAGCAATGCTTTAGCATCGTGCCGTTTCGTAATTTATTATCTACATACTCATCAACCACTCATTTGGTGCGATCTGGGGACATTTAGATGGCCGACTGCTTGAAGCCTCTGGCGGCATAGTCTGCCGGGGAATCGCGTTTCGGGAAGTTGGGATAGCCTGGATCTCCTGGTACCACCGCTTCACGCGAGTGAATTACTCGCCAACCACCTTTACGAGTCCAATCCTGCAACGAGCACGAGCAAAATAAGTTTCTTCCCGAAGCGATATCCGGTGATGGCTGACGATGTAAACAAAACATCACCACAACCCCCCAGTTCGATGCTCCGCTACTTATACTTACATTTTGATTGTACTTGAAGTAGTAGGCAGTCGAGAGAACAACAAAAGCGCTCAATGCAATTTTGCCCGTCCAGAAACGGACTGCATGTGCCCACTCAAGACCCTGCCAAATATGAAACGGATTTGAGAACAATTATTACATAACTCCCTAACAAACGGACACTGGATGCCGTGTGCCGGAAAGAAAACGTACAATAACCGGCGTGAGGACGTTCTGGACCATATTCAGCGGGGCGCGGTAAACACGACGAATCGGATTGTATCGCTCCTTCCAGTATTCCGGCACGTACTTCGGTTCGTTCGGGGACAGATGCTGATCCTTCAGCCACTGGGCTCTCCAGGCGCGTTCCTCTGGGCTCATACCCAGCAGCCGCTCCCGCTCACGGACCATGCGGCCCGTGATGGACATCGGCTTAACGCCCCCAGTTTCGGATGAAGCCATTGCTGGGACGATGGAAATTACCGAACGAGACGGTGCGGAAACACAAATAAACCGCAATCAGCGAAGATTTCTTCGCACGAACGTCGTTCTGTGACGAAAGCTGTCAAATTTGGTACAAGATGAAAAGAAAAACAAAACCAACAAAAACAATACGAGTTCAGATTGACAACGGCAATGTCCAAAGAACAGGGTGGCTGAGATGTTCGAAATTTAAAACAATGTTTCTCTCGTGATTTTTATGGTTTGTAACAAATAATGAGGAAAATAAAGCCGTAGTTAAGAGCATAATAATAGTGGTGATAAGCCGTTTAATTTCGTAGCGCAGTTGGAATAAATAAAAGTCTTTACAACGTTGCACATTTCATACCATCTATAGTTACCTTATGTTCGAATCAAACCGCGCTTGGGCTGTGTGTTTACAGCATGTGGAGTTCGGTACAGCTGATGACGGCTATCTTTGCTCAGTTTTCTCTGTTGAAGGAGTTTTTTCTTCTGGAAAGTGCAGAAAAGCGAAGGCCCAAAATAGAGCAGCTCGACCAAGTGTAGAGCCAATACAGTGCGTTTGTAATCAGTGGATCGACGGGAGATTGTAAAGAACGATCGCACATACCGTTAGCAGAAGGTGCAGACTGAACTCATAGGTACAGTGTGTGATATTTGTAGTGCGAAAGGCAAAGGACAGATCTACGGTAGTCCACACATCATCATTTCGTTATCTGACACACACACGCGCACACGAACCTCAGGGGGTTCAGGGCACAAGATTTCCCCTGTCATGGCGGCGTATTTGTGAAGCGAGAACAGATTTTCTTTTCAACTTTCCACCCCGAAAACTATCCTCGGTCGGGTTTTGGTGCGTGCAAACGATTAAGGTAGTGCTGTTGTACGGCAAGAAACGTGCATAATCGAGTGACTGAGAGGGTGTGGTGTAAAGTGGTGCGAACATAGTCTATAGGTGGACAACAACACGCGGAGCTTATTATTACACAATCGACCGTAGCGGAGAAGCCATCGCGCCGTAGTCGTAGTCGTGGCCGTGTGTTCAAAGACAAAAAAGGGCGCAAGTTAGTGCACGCGTAGCGTAAAAACAGATCACAGATCCAACCGCGCACGTGCCTGTGTGTGTGCGTGTGGATCTTGTCGACGAAAGTGAAGTAGTAGCTTCGCAACTTGAACCGCAACAACAGCTACCGTTGAGTGGGGATTGTTTTACTACGAACAAGCCAAGTAGGCAAAGCATTAAAGCGTGTGCTTGAGGAAAGATAGAAGAAAGGTCATCTTACACACGCTGCTAACAAACCAACATGTACATCAACAATACGGATGCGCTAAAGGTATGGCTGACGGCGGTTCTGGAACCGCTGTGCGATGCCGACCCAGCCGCCCTGGCCCGGTACGTGCTCGCGCTGCTGAAAAAGGACAAACCGGAGAAGGATTTGATTGTATCGATGAAGGAGCAGCTGGACGTGTTCCTATCCGAGGAGACGCAGCCCTTTCTCGAGCGGTTGTTCAAGGTGATAAAGAGCGAGGAGTACCTGAAGTGTGCCCCTGCTGCACCGGCCGCGCAGGCGATTAGCAACGGTGCTACAGCGACGGCCGCAGTAGCTTCCTCTACCACCAGCGGTAGTGCCAGCTCGCAGCAGGCAGCGGCCACCGTGACACCCGCCGTCATGCCGCAAGCTTCCTCCAACCATCATCACGCCGAAGAGGTGAGCAGCAGTTCTCGGATGCGGATAAAGCGAGAATTTACGCCACCACTGCAGGAGTCTGGGACACGTTCCAGCAAAGACGGACTGCCCAATTCTGCCGCCTCGAACTACACCTCCGGATCATCATCATCAGCGGCGGGAGCGTCATCGGTGGCTAGTGGTGTCACGGTGAGCGGCGGATCTTCCATGTCGGAACGATCTGCTACATCACATCATCATCATCACAGCGAACAGCGCTCGGAAAAGGGTCGTGCTGGCGATTTGACATCTTCCAGCGGTACGCATAATTCCTCGTCGTCCGTCATCAGCAGTAGTAGTGGTGGTAGTGGTGGTGCTGCTGCGGGCGGGACGGCACCAGGAGCGGGTGGTGTCACCAACCAAAAGTCGACCTCCACCCACCATCAGCAGCATTCGCCAATCAAAGGTTCCAGCAAGGATGATCATGTAAGTGTGCTAGGTCTCTGTCCTAAAAATGCATCGTTGTGACTAACGTAAAATGCACGATGCGTGTGAGTTCATTCCTCAGCAGCCAGTATACGTGTAGATGTACGCCCTTTCCGGCGCTGGCCTGCAGCGAGGTCGAGAAGTTTGGGGTGTTGTAGCGTGGCACGCGATGAGTTGAATGCTAAATTTATCCCGCGCGTTCTGGCTGACTATAAATATTATTAACAGCAAATGAAAATGGTTTGCTTCAGCGCACCCAATGGATGGGAGAGTTCTACGACAGTCATGGTGTAAAAATCACACAAAGTTCCTTGTAGGAGGCATGTCATTCCGTTTTAGATTGGGATTTTTTTTAGTTTCGGGAAAACTACAATTTTACTAACTACAATACGGTCGGTTTGGGATAAAATCGTAGCAGTTGTAATTCACCAGCATGTTTAAATAAAATCCATTATTCAGGTAATGGATCACCATATTTTTGATTGAAATAGATTATCTCCATAAGGCCGGAGCATTTGCACACCCAACCGCGTCAATAACAAGTGACATTCAACGTACATAGAACGTGGCAGATCGTGTAACAGCATCCGGAGCCAGTTTTATTGCTAGCGAGCGAAAGGGAATGCGTATGCCGCGCATGAGAATGGCTATCCTTGACCTCCTTCGCAGTTGATTTGACAATTTTTACCCTGCACGCTATGCATGAAACGCCTTTGATTAAGCTATTTGCATGAATATTGGTAGAGCTACCAATAAAGAAGAAAGTAGCATTATTACGTTCGTACGAATTTGATCGATATTTTAATGGCGGATCAGGTTCAAACGTACATTCCACATTGGTTTGCATGAGAAACCAAAACCAAACAACAAACAGTTGTGTAATTTTTTCACTAAAATATGATCATCGTGCGATCGTGACCAGACACATCTATCCGGAGCAGCTATGTAAACACTGTTGAATAGTGTTCTATGGACCACCGAAAGCAGGATGGAACAAGATAGATGCATTCATCATCATTATGATCAACAACAAAAGGCATTTTCAATTCTTCCCCTACCGGAGTGTTTGTGCGTAATTGCCCAGCGCTGCCAAGCGACGCATTTGCGGACGATGATCGTAGATGTTTTCTAATGTTTGGTGTGTGCGTAAGGGTTTGACGAGGTTTCACAAAATGTTGGAAGTATCTACGTAGTATTTTATAATAGTTTTTCCTTAAAATTTGGTCAATTTATTCTTTTTACTTCGAGTGACTTGCGTTTATTTTTGGAGCTTTAATAGTATAGTTACAAATTTAATTGTACTTTAATTACATGATTCGTTAATTTCCTCTTGGATGATTTGAACAATGATTTTAAGCGTGATCATCACACCAATTGCACTATATAAGAGCTCTCTAAAACAAATACTCATACACTGTGACGCTCTCGGAAACCCCTGCACACGTACCGATGCAATCATCCTATTTACGTGGGAAGCCATTACTCAGTATGGTCCCCTGGATGGTGTTGATGATGACTGCGCGCGCACCTCGTTTCTAACGCAATCTGGCGAACCGGGTCTATGCGGCGTGTACAAACTTGTTCAAACCTGCCCGAGCATCAGTTGTCCGCTTCTGTGTTACGTGTTTCAAACACTGCAGGCCACGGAGTCGGGTTATTTGCGTTTAGGTCCATTTGTTGACCATCGACGGTCCACATTAGATTTGATGCATTATGGAATGTACAGTTCATAGACACGAATGATGAAAGCATATCGGTTGTACTGTTGGTCTTGGAGAATGGGTCATCAACCATTGCTGTATGTGAGATGGAGGAAGAACGATAATTAAATCTGTTTTGTTAATTTTCATATTTCAGAGCAATAGCAGCAGCACCAGCCGAAGTCGCCGTATGCAGAATCGATCACGCAGTCGCTCCAGATCTCGTTCGCGATCGTTTGAACGTACGCGAGATACGCGCCGATCGCGCTCCCGCGAACTACAGCAACGCACGCGCGGTGGCGGTGGACCAGGCGGTAATGGAAACGGTGGCAGTGGGAATGATTCTAAATCCGGTGGACGATCGTATCGCAACAAGTCACCGCTCCGTAGCAGCGATTCGTTCCGACGCTACGAACGGAAAACATACGAGCGTCGCCCAAGTGGTCCGAATGCGTCCGGTGGAAGTAACAGCGGTACGGTGGGAACGGGCACGAACGTGGCTAGTTCCGGTGGCAGTAGTGGTAATGGCGTTGGTTCTAGTCGCTCGCAACGAATCCGGTCGCATTCACGCAGCCGTTCACCGTCACCGAACTCGGATCGCAGAAAGATTGCACGATCGATGACGCCGGTCCGTCAGGCAGCAGCACGTGCAGCAGCAGCAGCCGGTGCGACAGTGTCCGGTGACGCAGCAGTTGGTACAGCAGGTGCGGCGGATGGAGTGGTAATCAATTCGGTCACTGCACTGGTACCTCCAGTAACGGGTGGGGTTCCAATCATTTCTGCCGGAGGTGGTACGGTCGTTCCAACGATTGCTCCCGTACTAGCGCCATCGGTTGGATCGCTCGATCGCGTGCTTAATGCGACAGCTGGTGAGGGAGGAGCGGCTACGACTGCCCCGCTCGGTGGAGGTTCTTCCAAACGTCAGCGTTGTCGAGATTTCGACGAGAAGGGATACTGCATGCGAGGAGAAACTTGCCCCTGGGATCACGGAACCGATCCGGTCGTATTGGACGGTCTCAGCGATCCTGCCATGATTGCACAAATGCGAGGAACGATTGTGCCCGAGTATAGTCCGGATGCGCCCGAACTTTGGAACAAACCGCCAAACATACCGGGAGGACCGATTGGTGGTGTTCCGGCAATCCGGCCTGGACCGACGCAGCGTCTCGGCGGTGGCATTGGTGGGTTTGGACCACGGGGTGGAGGACCGGTCGGTATGGGCCTGTCGTTCCGTGGTGTGGCGCCCGTGTTCCCCATGCCTGGCTTCCCCGGCAATCCGATCGGCGCAACACCGTTGCAGCGTGAACTAATCTCCGTGCCGGTGGTTGATGCGAACAAAGGAGGTGATGTGTCCGCTGACCATCGCAACAGCCGTTTCGAGCCCGAAGATGCGGTCGCAATCGCGGATGGACCGATGCTGATGGGCGGTGGCGGTAAACGCAAAATGCCCATGAACAACCGGCACGGGCCGCGCGCCCTCGGTGGTGGTCACGGTGGTCCGGGTGGTCCCGGTGGACCCGGCTCGATGCTGATGAACCCACAGCATAACTGCTCGCTGGAACTGCGCAAGATACCGCGCGGGTTGAACGAGATTTCGCATTTGAATGATCATTTTTCGAAATTTGGCAAGATCACCAACATACAGATACGGTACGATAACGATCCGGAGGCGGCCATTGTAACGTTTACGTCGCACGCGGAAGCGAACGTGGCGTACCGGAGCACCGAGGCGGTGCTGAACAATCGCTTCATCAAGGTGTTCTGGCATTTACCACCGGCCGGTGGCGAACAGCCCGCCATTACGGCACCAGCAAAGACGGAACATTCGCTGCGAAGATCGTACCCGAACCAGTACAGCATCAACAACAATCTAAGCACGGCGGGAGCAACCGGCACGACACAAACGGGCCCAACCGTTGCTGGTGGCAAAACGCTGCAGGTGAAGGACGACGCGAATAGCACACCGGTGGTGGCGAATGGTAATGAGAATCTCGCACCGCAACAGCAACTCGCGGGTGGTGGTCCGAAAGGGCACGGAAATAGCGCCACGAAGTACATCAGTCCCGGTACGGGGGCGCCATTGGCGGGTGGTGGTGCCGGTGCGAACAAGATTTCCCGTGCGCAGAATGAAATGTTACGCAAGCGACAGGAACAGTTCAACAAGGGCATTAACGAGCGCAAATGCATTCTGATGGACGGATACCTGAAGGAGCAACGGAAGTTGCTGGAACTGATCGTCACGTACGAGGTGAGCGATGCACGCCGACCACAGCTGAAGGAATCGCTCGACGAGCTGCAGGTGAAGATTAACAATCTGCGCAAAGAGATTCAGCAGGATCAGCAGCTGTTCAAGGCCAACTCGGTAAGAGGGCCCGCCCACGGACCGAAGCATAAGACGAAAGCGCAGCACGAGCGCGAGCAGCTGGATGCGGAGCTGGAACAGATTGCGCAGGAACAGCGTACGTTCCGTGCGCCGGATGGGCCTGCCGTGCCCGCACCTGGCCAGAAGCCGTATGGTGGGGGTTCGCGTAAGGCGGCCGGAACCGTCGTACGGGTAGCACCGCCCGGTTCGACCAGTGTCGACCGAAGACCAACAACCATCCTGATTACCGGGTTCGTGGAAGAGGAGGGCGAATCCTTGCTAGAACATTTCAAACAGTTCGGCGAGGTGACGAAACATCAGCTCGACAAAACGGAACCATCGTTAACGATCAGTTTCAGCACGCGACCGGTAGCGGAGAAGGCGCTGGCTCGCGGTAAGCAGTTTAACAAGAAGTTGCTATCGATAGTGTGGCAGACAACGGCGGCAGTCGCACCGACAACACCGTCCGGTGCGGCGGCACGGAATGCTGTGGCAGCGACACCCGCCGACACCGGCAAGGATGAGGGCAATCCGCTTGTACATTCTAGCAGTGGTGGCAGCGATGGGGATGACGCTCTCACGGCCACCAAGCTGCTGGACATTGATGAATCGAGTGACGGCGGAGATCGGATGGTGCTAATCGGGAGCGGTGGCGTCGGTACCGACATCAACTCATCCTCGATGGAAACCCTGACCGAGACGGACGAGCTGATCGAGATGCCGCATATGGTGGAGGAGGAGGAAGACGACGACGACATGGAGGGCGAACGTTCTTGGCGTCGTTAGTAACCGGACGCTTCCGTGTAGTATGTTTGGTTTAAAGTTTTCCGCTTTTTTTTTGGAAGGGGGAGGGTGGGATTGGCCTGCGCCATTTCCTGTCGGACGAAACAGCGTATCAGAGGCGGTTAGGTGTTTTGTTTGTTTTTTTTTTTTAATAGGACATAGCGAGAGGTGCGTGTGTATGCGTGATTGTGTGAAACATTTGTTTTCTAAATGCTGAAGATCTATTACATTTCAACCTTCCCCCTGGTCGTTCAATTAGATTCCGGTAGATTGGAGCGTTTTCTTGTTATTATACTATTTGATGCTAATTATTTCATTTCATTCAATGTCGCAAGCAGGCTGCTGAATGAAGATTAGCTATTTTACGGCTTAATAATGTATATGCTTTATACGCATAGATTTGATTCGAAGAGCGAACACACGGAATACAGTCGATAGGAATTTAGATGATTATTTTAATTATATTTTTGATTGTTTTAATAAGAAGCTCAGTTTCGACTATTTGCATGAAACTCTGATGTTTTATGTTCGCTTTGGTCTGAGCCCAGGCCGGAAACACCGGCATGGTGTGTCATCTTTGCCATAGGATAGATTGTTCCTGGTGCATTTCATGCACTCAATCGATTTGTTCTCTTTCTTTTGCACTGTTTTGCGATCAGTTTCGTTTACGTGGAGCTAAATTTGCGTACAGAATACAGTATGTACACTGGATGTTTGCGCTAGCGTGTGTGTGAGTCCGCGCCGACACCGGCATGTAACGAATCAATGTTGTTTAGGCTACTGAAGCTATAAGCTAGGTCCGGGGTAGTGTGTCGATGAAGGCAGGGGATAGATTACCGAACAACAATTCCTTGTCGGCAGCGATAGATAGAAATAGGTGTATGTAAAAAAAGGTTTTGTAATTTGTTCCGCAGACACAACAACAAATGAAAAGCGACAATGTCCTGCCGGTTAGAAAGTATCAAGCGGGAGTTGTTAGTGATGAAACCCTGTAAACAAATTGATTATGATTGTAAAGCAATTGTAAGATTAATCACGCCCATTAAGCATGCGTTCGCTTAAATTCACACGCAAATGGAACAACAGCACCAAAAAGGATTGTGCTTTTCTGTTTAAGCGCAATTGTTTTTGGTTACGTGTAATTTATGCGAAGAGCAACTGCACACAAAAAGGAACAAATGGGCGCGATTGGTCATTGGATACGTATACCACAACACGAATTGTAGTAGCTTTTAAGTCGAAGCCAAACAAAAAAAACACCACTCTGGACATGATTTGGCAGTAATGTGAATGAAAAAAAAATGGAAAAGAATGAACTGTGAAACGCAAAGTGAAAAAAACAATCCACTTAAAAAAATGAATGATGAACCAAAAAGAGAAAAAAAGAGAAACAAAAAAGAAATCAACCTATCACAGCAACATAAAACAAAAGAGCCACAAACACCTGGTAAATGGCAAAAATGCATCAGCATGGAAAAGAAGCGAAGATAAAGAAACGACAAGTGCAACGTCGTGCACGGAGCAAAAGGGGAAAAAAGAAAGCAAACACTCTAGCATCTTAATAATAATAATAATAAAGTGAGTTTAAGTAATGATTTCAAAACAGAAATTTCTAAGCGAACAACTCAAATTTGCGATAGGAGTTGTAATAGTCATACAAACAAAACGAATGTGTTTTATTTCGAATGGGGTGGGGTTGGGTGTTTTTGAGAAAATTATGATGAGTTGGAAAAAGTTGACGTGTTTGATTGTGGGTAGAATATGTTTTTGTGTACATAAAAATATGCTATTGTCGTTTATACATTTGCTCTCCTTAATTCCTTAGCTGCTAAGACTAGGGGTGAGTTATATTGGGTCTACTAAACCTAGTTTCGTCACGCTGTTGCTTCAGTTGGTCTTTTTTGTCTCGTGAGCATGGCAAAGGACCATCGCGCATCGACTGAGATGGCTTGTTGTCACAATTGTATCTGCCAGAAAGATCGGGTTTGGCAACAATTAGCAAACTAAAGCATGTTTGAAACGTTTATAGAATAAACTTCTTCTTTAGTGTATTGGTAGGTGTAACAATATAGACGAAAATTATTTATTTTGCGAAATACAACACTTAGAAAGCCAACGGCTTGAATTCAAAACTCATTTGTCATCCACGCGATCGTTGACATGTTCATTCAACAGTTTGCAGCTTGTCATTTCGATGCGAGCCAGCAAATCATATCAACATCAACAACCAACGCACGTGCATAACGCTTGAAACGCTGCAAGCCACCGCTCTTTGAAATTGTGAAAAAGTAATAGTTATTCTAACAGTAGTGTTAAAACTTTCCTCTCCAGTCGAAGCGCACTGAAACGTGGTCCCAAAGCATGTCGAATGTGGATGATTTGTTCAGCGTGTTCGAGGAGCAGAACGATGACGATGAAGGACCAGCGCCGGTAGTTTTGGTTGAATCCCCGTCGAAGGCGTCTGCAAATAAATCGAATGAGGAGGACTCCGCAGAAAATGGGTTTGTTGCAATGCATTGGCAGCAGGTTCCGAGCGGTTTTGTAACAGTATTTACTCGATTTCCTTTTAAGCAGTGAACCAACAGCGGAGCGTAACAAACGCGACCTGGAGGCGGTCGAAGTACTAAGCGATGAAGAACAAGTTTCGAAAAAGGCAAAGGTGGAATCGATATTGGACGATATTAAGTGAGTAGAATGAACCGTATAGTTCCTTTGCATTACGAAGGTAAAGTAACGTTATATGACATTGTCCTGTTACAGTCTAGACAACATTGAGAGTCGCATCAAGGTACACACGATACAGTCCCCGGAAGCTTGTACGCATGAGGTGGCTGTGTATCCGGATCAGAAATTTATGCCACTAGCACCGGCCACGGGTAAACCGGCGAAGGAGTACGCGTTCGTGTTGGATCCGTTCCAGAAGGAGGCGATACTGTGCATCGAAAACAATCAATCCGTACTGGTGTCCGCACATACGTCCGCCGGCAAGACGGTGGTGGCCGAGTATGCCATTGCGAAGTCACTCGCAGACAAGCAGCGCGTTATCTACACCACACCTATTAAGGCACTTTCCAACCAAAAGTATCGTGAATTTCACGAAGAGTTCAAGGACGTCGGTCTGGTGACGGGCGATGTGACGATTAATCCGAGTGCTTCGTGTTTGATTATGACTACGGAAATTCTACGAAATATGCTGTACCGTGGTTCGGAAATTATGCGCGAGGTCGGATGGGTCATATTCGATGAGATCCATTACATGCGTGATAAGGAACGTGGTGTAGTGTGGGAAGAAACGCTCATCCTGTTGCCGGACAATGTGCACTACGTGTTCCTGTCGGCTACGATTCCGAATGCTCGCCAGTTTGCCGAATGGGTGTGCCATCTGCACAAACAACCCTGCCATGTGGTGTACACGGATTACCGGCCGACCCCACTGCAACACTACCTGTTTCCGGCCGGTGGCGACGGAATTCATCTGGTGGTTGATGAGCGGGGACAGTTTAAGGAGGACAACTTTAACACCGCCATGAACGTGCTGCAGACGGCCGGCGAAGCAGCCAAGGGTGATCAGAAAGGCAGAAAGGGTGGCCTGAAAGCGTCCAATGCAGGCGAAACGAACATCTTCAAGATCGTGAAGATGATAATGGAGCGGAACTTTGCCCCGGTCATCATATTCTCCTTCAGCAAGAAGGAATGCGAGGTGTACGCGATGCAGATGGCAAAGCTAGACTTTAACTCGACGATGGAGAAGAAGCTGGTGGATGAGGTGTTTAACAACGCGATGGATGTGCTAACGGAGGAGGACCGGCAGTTGCCCCAGGTGGAGAATGTGTTACCGCTGCTGCGCCGTGGCATCGGCATACATCACGGTGGGTTGTTACCCATTCTGAAGGAAACGATCGAGATCCTGTTCGGTGAGGGATTGATAAAGGCCCTGTTTGCAACGGAAACGTTTGCGATGGGTTTGAACATGCCCGCCCGAACGGTTCTGTTTACCGGGCCGCGTAAGTTCGACGGGAAGGACTTCCGATGGGTAACGTCCGGGGAGTACATCCAGATGTCGGGCCGTGCCGGTCGGCGTGGTTTGGACGACAAGGGTATCGTTATTCTGATGATCGACGAAGCCGTTTCACCAACGGTTGGAAAGGAAATTGTTCAGGGCAAACCGGATCCGATCAATTCTGCGTTTCATCTTACGTACAATATGGTGTTGAACTTGCTGCGCGTCGAGGAGATCAATCCGGAGTACATGCTGGAACGATCGTTCTTCCAGTTCCAGAACCAATCGTCCATACCGGAGATTTATAAGCGAGTGCAAAAGAAACAGAAGCAACTGCAAGGGGTGGAAATTAAGGATGAACAGTCGATCGTCTCGTACCACCACATCCGGGAGCAGTTGGACCGGCTTGGGCAAGAGTTCCGGGAGTACATTACGCGCCCTGTGTATTTGGTGCCGTTCCTGCAGCCGGGTCGTATGATAAAGATCCAATCGGATGCGGGCGAGTTCGAGTGGGGTATTATAGTGAACTTCAAGAAGGAAAACGCCGACTCTAAGCAGAACCCACTGCAAACGGAGCAGAAAGTGATCATTGATGTATTGCTGCACGTTGCCGATGGGTTCGAGAAAGAAGGCATCCCTAAACCTTGCCCAGCGGGCAAACGTGGCTCGGTAGAGGTAGTTCCCGTGCTGCACAAGCTCGTCTCACGCATCAGCTCGCTACGTGTCTACTATCCGAACGATTTACGCCCGGCAGATAATCGTCGATCGGTGCTGAAAACGATCGAGGAAGTGAAGAAACGTTTTCCGCAGGGTCCGCCACTGCTAAATCCGATTACCGATATGCACATCCAGGAGAAGGCGTTCCAAAGCATTGTGGAGATGATTGATAAATTTGAGAAGCGTCTGTTTGCGCACCCGCTGCATGAATCCGTCGGACTCGAGCGACTTTACGCTCAATACATGAATAAGCTCGAGCTGGAGAAGGAGCTGCGAAACGAAAAGAACGCTCTGCGGGAAGCACGAAGCCTTTTGCA
Organism: Anopheles minimus; assembly: GCA_000349025.1. Classification (NCBI taxonomy): domain Eukaryota; kingdom Metazoa; phylum Arthropoda; class Insecta; order Diptera; family Culicidae; genus Anopheles; species Anopheles minimus. The sequence goes on from KB664266.1 coordinate 8,730,716, forward strand.
GATGAGTGAACTAAAGCACCGGAAACGAGTGTTGCGACGATTGGGTTACTGTACCGCAGCCGATGTGATCGAGTTCAAGGGTCGGGTGGCGTGCGAGCTGAGCTGTGCCGACGAACTCCTCATCACGGAGATGGTGTTTAACGGAACGTTCAACGAACTAACGCCAGCGCAATCGTGCGCATTGCTGAGCTGCTTTGTGTGCGATGAGAAAAGCAGTGAAGTTCCGGCTGCAACGCAGGAACTATCGGGACCGTTGCGCCAGATGCAGGACCTAGCCCGGCGGATAGCGAAGGTATCGAACGAGTGTAAGGTGGACGTTGACGAGGAGCGGTACGTGGAGTCGTTCAAACCATTCCTGATGGATGTGGTGTTGAGCTGGTGTAAGGGCGCTTCCTTTGCGCAACTCTGCAAGATGACGGACATCTTCGAGGGTTCCATCATCCGGTGCATGCGCCGGTTAGAGGAACTGCTGCGGCAGATGGTGCAGGCATCGAAGACGATCGGAAACACGGATCTGGAGAACAAGTTTGCCGAAGCGATTCGGTTACTGAAGCGCGACATTGTGTTCGCGGCTTCGCTTTACCTGTAACGGGGCAAATAGGACAATGTCCCGATTGGGATTTATGGAGGAGAAAATATTGCTACAATAAAGAATTAATAAATGGATCAATAAAATTCATTGTACATTGTAACTTCATTGTTTGGAGAGATCATTGAGGAATTCCGCACGAGTCCTGTAATTGGGGTAAGAAAGTATTTATGTGATTTCCAGACAATCGATCGGTGGTTTAGATAAGAATGTGGTTTCGGATGGGGTTAACATTCAATGTTGGAATTATCGATTTTACTGGAATTCGAAAGCATTTCAGTATTACTATTGCAGGACTATGCTTCTTGAAGGCCCAAAGTGGGGAGTCTGATTCCCCTATAGGTGAAAAATATGTTATAAAAGAAGACATTAACATTTACCCTACCTTCAACTCCAAAATCGGGGCTGGGGACCGAAGGGGGCGCGACTTTTCGGGGAACTTCAACTATTAGTGGCCAATTACTCCAACTTCCACTAGATCCACTATTCTATATAAATGTGCTCCGACAGACCTACAAACGAAGATCGTTCGGCTGTATGTGGATGAGCTCCCAAATGAGTGCTGCTTTCGTACACAATGAGATCCTTTCTAGAGCTATCCCAACTCCAACTATCAAGCCCTTTGTCGGTTGGGCTAAAGCCAGATTTTCCCCAAAAGGCTTTTCCGACCGATTTTCCGCGTCTTGTCAAACCAGGACATTTGCAGACGCATCGATCGATCCGCTCATGTGTCAGAAGAGTTTTCCCCCATCTGAACGCACAAGACAAAAGCGCTTGACAGTGGCGGCGTTCCTGTGTCGCCCGTTGGATGCCTTTCGAAAGGTGTGTTTTCCATTGCCAAGCGCCAATCGAATAAGATTTATGTGTGTGAGTGATTGATTCTTTGAATCGCTACAAAAAAACGGGTAATCAGTGCTCTAGAGGTGAGAAAAACTGTACGTAACTCCATCGTGGACATCGTTTTGGACCGTGTTGGGTTGGGTTGGCTATTTTGTTAAAAGTTTTTGGCTGGTTTTTTTGTGTGTGTCTCAACACCACGACACGAGAAGGACACGACGGTGGAAAATGCTTGGTGGACCGGTGGAAAAAAGCTACCCCAACTTTCTCTCTCTCTCTTCCTCTCTCTTTATTTCGTTTACTCTCACGTGGAAAAGCTCTCGTGAGTTTTCCAGCGCGTGCGCATCCAGTCTGTGACTCGCGCAAAAACGAACCACCGCGTTTTGGGGGGAATCGCTGTGCATGTGTGTGTGTGTGTGTTTGTGCGTGAGGAAAATTCTCTCCACGGTTAGGACAGGAAAAATGGTTCGAAGGAATACGCGCGTTTCCCATCGGTCTCAGTAGTATCGGCTAGCGTACGCGTACAGTTCGTGCTCGTGTGGTCCATCGTTCCGTGGGCTCTGGTCTCGGTCAAAACGGTGTTGGTGTTGGGTGACGCGTATTTCCACCCCTTTCCCCGTTCGGATTAAAGGTACTGGGTACGGTATGAGTTTTCGTTGGAATCAATTACTACAGAACAACGCGGTGTGGTGAAAATTGAAACCTCGTTAACCCAGTGTGCTGCAAAATTTCCCCAAAGGCAGTTAAAGAAGGACACTTTACGAACAATATTTTTTGTGCCGCTAAACGGAGAGTCCTTTTATTCTGCATTTTTATCTACTCTGTGTGTTGGTGTGTTGGTGTTTGGTATGGATGTGTTTGGTTCAAAATTCGGCTGTGATTGGTGATGGGTGGTTGTGTAAATTTATATCTATACAAGAACCACCGTATACAAAATTTCTTCCTTACAAAGGGTACAGAACAAAAAAAAACCCGCGTAACGCACCCGTAACGCTTACCGTAAATGAGTGCCAAAAAGCAATACAATGCATACACGGACCAGAAAAAAAAATCGTCTCCCAAAACGCGCTTCTTTTGGGGCGAGTTCGGTAAAGTTCTCATCAACTTTCTCAACCTACCCACCACCGGGGTGCCGCCACCGAACACCCTGGCAGAAATAACGCGCGGGCTTCACCGCCGAAGGTAGCTGAACCGAAAAATCGTTTCCATTTCGCTGTGCTCTCCGATCGGTGGTGATTATACTAACTCGATTAGACGGCATGTTAGACGACGACGGTACCGATGTGAAGTGACGTGCCCTGTTCTACCGTTCTTTTACTTTTTGTTGCTTCGGGCTCCTCACTCGTGTTTTCTTCTCTCGCCATTTCTTCCTTAACGGGCTGGCTGGCAGGTTTACGGACGGTCTCCTTCCCGTGTGGCACGCGTGCGTGCATGTGATCATGTGCTTTCCAATTGGGAATCGTACGATAGACGAAACGAGACAGCAAACTCCGTTCCTCCCTCCCTAGAAGAAGACGCCCGTTGTGAATCGGTGAGAGTGCCGCCCTTCAACGCCTGCACACCCTCTCCCGTGGTGGGTGGTGGAGTCGGAAGCAAAAGCATCTTTCTTGGGTAAAAGCCCCTTGCGGCGGAAGGAAGATGTAAGTGCGGGAACCACCCCACCCAACGGGATTGGATTTGCCCCACCGTGTTGAGGCTGCTCAGTTTTCGGTGGCTGATGAACTGAGATTACGAATCTGCTAAAATGCTGCTGGAACCAGCAGCTGCAAAAGTGCAGTGGAGAAGATTGCATCTCACACGCAAGAAGCCAGAGTCTGTGTGCGAGTGCTGGCCTTGAAGCATGTGACCTGTAACGTTTCTGTTCGTTTTGTGTAATGCCTAACGTGTCCTACGGATATTGAATTCTACCGAAGCTAGTGATTGGCGGCAGGGAAATGGTGTCGTTTGTTGGATGATATTTCCAACAATCTCTCACACCTTACAAAGGATATGTCTGTGTGCATTTGTGTACGAGTGTGGGTGTGTGTGATTTGTGTGGAATACTATTGCAGGCACGCTCTACTATAGCGAAATAGTAAATAGGAAAACGGACCTCCTAAGCCGAGTGGTCCGTAGTTGTGCGAACTACGCGGTGTAGCCAACAGATGCTGCGACGGATTACGCTTCTACCGTACAGGAGTTGCATTTGCTTTGAAAAGAAAAATACACATAAAATCTCCAAATGGAACAGGATAAAGATTTGTCGTGCTAGGGGGGGTTGAAACGATGGTAAATGTTCTCGTTTGTATGGCGAGTAAAGCTACGAGCGAAGATGAAAGAGAGATAAAAAGGGAGAGAGAGGGAGAGAATTATTCACTGAAAGAGAACTGGTAGTACACTGTGTTTCATCTGTGGAAAAATAGAAAAGACACGCTGTGCGGGCGAGTGTATGTGTGTGTGTGTGTGCATAAGGAGGGTGAGCCATCGGCAAGGCATCGCTAGTGAGAAGCATTAATCAAACTCCGATGGCTTCCGGTTAGTGTGGAGATGATCCAGTTCTCTGTGGAGCTGTTCAGGCGAACTGTTCAATAAAAAGAATAAAAAAAGATAGAAAACGAAACTAGCTAAGTGTAATCTGTGGTTGATGCGCTGCAAAAAAGTTATCCAAGAGTGTTAGTTTTGTATGACATCTACTTAAACGTCAACTTTATTTCTTCTGTTTGTATCATTGCTATTTGTTCTTTGTTGTTCACTTTACGTTTTATGTAATTTTATTTTTTATATCTACTTTTCTTCTTTTTATCTTTTATTTATATATTTTTCTTTCCTTTTTCTATATTACTCTGGTGAAAGTTATTGCATACAATGTGCTAAACTGGTTGGTGAAAATAATTGCGTTTTGGTTGCAAAATGCATTATGCACTCCTCCCAGTTGCACACACTCTTCCCGCCCCTCTTATTTGAAGCCGAGCCAGTTCAACCGCACAAGGTCATGCGTATGTGTGTAGCGTAAGGGAAAAAGCTTGCACGGTAAAAAAAATGGACGACTGAATCGATGTTTGCCTGCGTTTGAGTGAGAGTGTCGCCGTATTTCCGCATCCTACGCACCACGAGACGCCAGTACCACGCACCACGTGCTCTTACGCTGCACTTCCGGTGCCTGTTCCGGGCGGTTGTGGGCGATCGTACCGTAATCATCCCATTTGCGGCACGGGCGCGTGACTGTGTTGGTTGAAATTCTGGCGAGCGAAGCCTACTACATACAGCAACACCCCCGAGAAAACTATGTGAACGTATGCGTGTGTGTTTGAATTTGTGTGCAACTGCAGTGTGCATAGAGAGACGCCCCTGTGTGGCTGTATTGATGCACTTGCAAACAGAACGAACGGCCAAAGTTGATTAAGCCCGTGCATCATCTTTTAAGTCCTTCTTTTATTCTTGGTTTTCTCTCTCTCCCTCTCTCTCTCAACGTGAAATATACATCTCGTATATGCTTAACGTCAAAGATTCACAGTGCGAGTAACTGTGGTAACGCTGAGGTTACCTAGTACCATAAAATGTTATGTGTTCAATTTCGCCGCGAGTGGTTTGTGGTGTAATTTATATTTAAATTGTATGTTTTATTGATAAACACCAATGTGTTTTGTTTCTCTTCCCATCTTCCGCCATTGCGTAGGTGCCGTATGCTTGCAGTGTCACCAGTTATGGGTGGATGTGTCCTTCCGTGGACATATGGTTGGTGAACGGCTCGTAACGCTAAACCGTGAGGTGAATGCATCTACTAGGCTGTACGTGTGTGATTGTGCGCGCGTACCGAGCCGCGCTCTGGCCTTGGGTCGTAAAGCAAGATAAATAAACCATAAACCAGTAGGGTAGTCTAAAATTGGCCAAGGAAACAGCAGCACATCCGAACCTTACGACGTGCTTTTGGGTGGCGAACGAAAAGTCGACCAGTGTGTGCCAGTGTCCGTGCGTTTGTGAACAGTGCGTGAGTGTGAGTGTTTTTTTTTATTTCAATAACAGCCAATTCGGCTAAGTGTAACAGGAAATTGAAACAGTGACAGCGATCCTCAAGATCCTGCACGGTGTGTCCCGATCCCCGATCGGAAGTGGTCGGAGCACGATGGAGCTGCCCCAGTGTAGGTGGTGGCGCTGGAGACGGCGCCATTTGCTAACGGGATCGTTATTGTTGCTGGTTTGTTTGTTGTTAGCGCTGGATCCTGCTCCAGTGAATGCCGACCCGGATGAGGATATTCCACACAACGAGTAAGTGTTCGGGGAGGTGTGGGAGGGAGACAGTGGGAAGGGTCAGGGGTGTTGGTTAATGGGGTTGGGAAACATTGAAGGAGAATGTGTCTGTGTGTCGAGAAAATGTTATTTTATATTACACGAGGTTTATGAGTCCATCAGGATGGTGGTCTTCTTTGAAACATGAAAGTCCTAATATAAAGTTGAAAAGACATTTTCAATGAAATGAAAAAGGTTTCTGAACAACAGATTCCAAATATTATTTATGATTTCATGTAGTTTTGATTGCACTGAAGAGCTTTTTCCGATTCAAGTTTTATTTTAATAACGCATAAGACTTATAGAGGGATTTAATTTTTATTCATTAAAGCACGACAGTATACCAATTTACCTTAATAAGCATTATTGATTTTTTTTAAATAAAAAGATTTAATTCTTAGGTAGGAAGGACATTCGTTTGTCAAACTTATGATTTAAATTCTAAAACATTACCTAAGCAGTGGATATTTCTAAGTAGAATTTATTTAGATTTATTTAGATATTCACAATAGTTTAATAGGATTTTAGATAGCTTCTAATTTGTTCCATTTAATTACATTTACTAAGACAAATTGTAATTGGTTTGTCAAAATCTCTGCCTGATTTTTTGGAACATATATTTACTGCGAATTTTGCTATTTATTTTATGTAGTAATTGTGCTACTACAAAAAAATGGTTATAAGTTTATATTCCTGTCATGATTAAAACATAACGAGAGTTCAAGATGGATCCTCAATCGCTGTAGCAGCATGAATAAAATGCTCGTAAAGCTATCTGGTAGCAGTGTTGCTGAACCCTTATGCATCGAGTTGATCCTTGACTAGCAAGCAATTGATTTTGCTATATATTTATATCTTTTTTCTATTTGTTGCAACTCACCACCATTCTGGGAGCATTATGAATCGATTCGAACGGTTGCAACGAGCACCATCTCTACGGAGTTCCTACTTTGTCGACCGCCTCAAGGGGGCTTGTCTTCGTTGTTTTATTCAACTCGCGTCCCTCTAAATCCCTGTTATCGTTTTACCCCCACCCAGATTGCAGGGCCATGTTTTCCATTCCCCGAACAGGAGCGGGAGCATTGTCGAGGGTTCAGCACGTAGCAGCTTTTCCCGCATACGATTGCTGGGCGTGTTCCCTGTGCAGAAAACAGGGCCATCCCTTCCGGTCCCGCAAGGGCAGCGCTGCGGGATGGTGGAAAAGTTTAAATTGTTTAAATTATCTCGAAGCCGAAAGTGCAGAGAGTTAGTGTACGAGCGTGAAACATGGTGGACTCACCGTCCGTTTGATGCAGCAGGCTCGACTTGGTGAAGATTTATATTTATTCATGAAAAAAATACATAATCACCTCGGGGAAGTGTTGTCTCTGGGTGGTAAGGGTGGCTTCATTTTCAATCCATATACCAGCTTCTGGGGAAGTTTGGCCTTGGTGGTTGCGTTTCGACTGTAGTTCAAAGTCGTGTTTCGCTCACAAGTGCACTACAGTTTGTGATTGAGAAGGAGTTTCGAATTCTTCGTTGACCACCGTGTTGTCTTGTTAATCCGTGCTGTGTCAGACATTCTTCGCGGTTTGGTGAAGACTTTGGCCCATGGGAAATGGTGAATCTATGCATGCAGGATGCAAGTTTATCAATATTTTATAGAATACTGAGAATAGATGAAGAAATATAGAGCATATTGGATAAATGTTGCTTTGCGTTTCTGTGCGTATTTCGATGTGTTATACTTTAACAGCCCAAAAGTATGCAATCCTTTATTAAAGTTTTTGTTGGTTAATTAGAGATTTGAAGTATCTTGCATAACTTTAGGCGCTGGAATCAAATACAATCCATCAGTAAGTCGTCGAGAAGCAGTTGTACATGTATGTCATATGTTTCGCTGCATTCGAAAACTCATTACACTCATGTTCCTTTTCCAACCACAATGTCGACACACGAGCAAAGCTGTGAACGTTAGTGCATGTTTGGTACAACTCCACCAACAAGCGGGCCTGAAGTTGCATTATGCAACATCATGAAACTTTGCCAGTTCGGAGAAAGGGCACCATGCAAGTAACGAATTGCGGAGTACATGTGCAATCCATCGCTAGATAAGTGGGCGGCCTTAACATTTTAGCCTGAACGTATGATTGCCTTGATTGCCACATTGTTGTGATGCACTTTTCCAGGTCGGTTCGTGCCTAGAATTGGCTCGTTCATTTTTTATCGACCGTTCAAGCCAGCAAGAGTGCTCTTCATTCTTCACAATTAAGTTAGAGCTACGAAAAAAGGGGAAAAAACCGCTTCGGAAAACATTCCAAACACACATTCCCACGGCATTACACAGCAGTGTAGCTTTATGTTGCGTAATACGAATGCGATTGAACTCCTTCCCTTCTGATCACCTGACGGTTTGTTTGTTTCGTTCAAATGAAAACGTCACTTGCATCTTTGGCGCGGTCGGTTTTGCCCTTGGCTGAAGTTAAATGCGGGGCAACCGATGTTAAGATTGATGGGGCGTGCAGGCAATAAAAGAAAACAAGACCGGAGGACACCGTTGTTGTTTCTTTGTTTTTATTGGGTTATAACGTTAATATTATTTCGTTCGTTTTTTTTTGTTGCTCCAACGAGAGCACAACAAAGCGTTTGGAGGAAGTGAATTTTCACAGTCGTAACGGTCATAACTTTCTGCAAAGCGTTTTATCGCTTTTTAAGGTTGGGAAGAAAAATATGCGTCAAGAAAATCGATTAAGATGACGGAGGGGATGAAAGAAAGGGGGCAAAGGGCAATTTGGTGAAGAATTATTGTAGACCGCACTTAAAGATTGTACTAAAGTTAAAATCAAGTTTATAAAGCTTTTGTCAGCCATGGAATTAGTTAATATTTTATTTTTATTGTAAATTACTGCCAATTTTAATTAACTTATGATTACTTAGAATAAATTAATAATTAAAGAAACAAAATTCGTTCCTTTTATCTGTGAAATGTTATCTGGAATCAAATATACTTGTGTTAATATGCAGTCAAAACATTGGTGATGGCATCAAACAACAGATCATAATAGATAACCCGAAGTTAGTCCCACCACCAGGCTATTGGATTATATTCTAACACCAATTCTTGTTTTTATTTGTACAAAATGTGATAATTTGAACTTTTACTTCTTTGAATTTACAACGATTTTAAAGAGGCATCCCAAAACCAACCACCATTTAAAGCATTTTTTTTTATAGAAAAATAGCCTGTCATTCGCAAACAACCCGAATAGCCCGACAGCGGACCAGAAAGAAGTAGGATTTTCATCAATGTCCGGATCCAATCAATCCACTTCACTATCGGTGGCGTAAAGCAGTGGTTTAGCAGTGCCGGCAAGAAGTGCTCTGTGGCCGGAGTTGTATGCCAAACCAACCATTCCTCAACAGAGTAAGCCTGGGTTGGGGTTGCATCCGAGAGCAGTACATCGGAAGCACCCTGTCGGACTGGCTGTGTGAGAAGATGGCTAGCGAAAGCCCGGATGTTGTGCATTTGGTGGGGCTTTTCGAGAGGGTTGAAAGGGAGTAGCAGGAGAAAGGGGTGCAGCTGCCTAGACATCCGATTACTTGCGGCTGACAGCTGGAGCTTTTGAGTGAAAAGAATTTTCAATAAATCTTGCCACCGTATCGAAAACGTGTGTCACGTGTGTGAGTGTGTGAGAGAGGACGTGTTTCGTGGTATAGTGTGAAATGTGTTTCCTCTTCCCTATGACCCGTGCACTTCTCTTCCTGTGTCATGTGAAAATCAGATGGCATAAGAAAAAAAAACCAAGGATGAGTTCGAAAATCTTTCACAACTTCTCCACCATCCGATACATTTTGCATCCTGAGGAACAGTTTTTTTTTGTTTATACTGTTCCTATCGCTCGGAGGCTTTGAGGTTACGGTAGTGTTGGGTACCGTACCGATCGACGGAATAGTGGGCGCCATCCGGTGCGACAACAGCACACACACTCTTCGCACACGTGTGTGCGTGCCTGTGTCGGTGTGAATTGCAAAGAACCTCTCATAGCGCGAAAATGCGTTTCCACCCCACCCACGCGCGGGACGGTGGTGGGGTAGGTTTGGTAAAATTTATGTAGGAATTTGAATAGAAAGGAATGCGTCCGTCCGTTCGCTGCTGGCGCGTGTTGGTGGTTTTGGTACTGTCTTTGCCCTCCGGCCACTCTGGTGGGTGCTATTTGGCACTGCAGTATATTGACAGATATTACATCGCTGGTTTGTCGCACCACTTCGTTGAAGTTTTGTTCCCCTTCTCTCCTTCCTTCCTTTAGCTCCCGGCTAAGCCAATCATATCCGTGGACGCTTTTCCCGTGGTACTGGAATGTTTCTGGTGGAGGCAAACGGTGCGCAAGGCACAGAGGTTGCAATCATTTTATCGATAATGGACATGATAAATTTCACCTTAACACACACATACACACACAGACAAACTACACGATGTGACGAAGAATATCCGATTTCCCCATTTTGCGCTTCATCTCCGTCCTTGGGAAATATGCAGGCTTGACGTGGGGGCAATTTCATATCATTCCTTCCTCTGTTCTCACAAAATTCTCTTTTCTTCTCTTGTCTTTTCTACCTTCCAGAGTACGAAACTGGGCCATCCGTTTCGGTGTCGATCTGTGGGAGTTTGGACGACAGTTTACCAAAGCGAACGACATCAGAAATGTAAGTATCGTGTTCAGCTTCTTTGTTTTTTGAGTTGTACTTCCAGCACCAAAGTTCTTAGAATCGTAAGCGAAAAGGATTAACTTTGTATGCGTCTACGTTTCGCTTTTTTTGAGATAGGAGATTCTTGGCTAATTTTTGCTCCTAACTCCCCCACGCTGACATGGAGCAAGGTTTGGAGGAATGGAGGATTAGCAGCGTTGTAGTGTTGTCGTACAGCCCATTGATTGGGGCACGGTTAAACGAGAAACGGTCTTTTAAATGATTCTGCTATGCGGTTTGCGCTGTAAGCCAACAAAGCATTTCCAGGCATTTACCTGAAGACCCAATAATGTTTACCATCCTGCACGGAGGAAAACGGGTCAAGATTAGTCAAGCGCAATAAAGCGAAAGGGACCAACGGAGGGACCCGAAATCCTTCGGTTTACTCTGGAAGGAGTTGTGGGAGGTGAAGGAAGAGGGGGAGCAAAAAAGGGTTTCGCAGAGATTTCTAGTGGCTGGCTGGCTGACGATGTATGTAACAGCTTTTGCTAGTTTTCCACACAGCACCCAGGCGCACATTTTCGTCTGGGGTTTTCCCATTTTTGCTCTCCAAGCTTTTGGTTGTCCATTGTCCTGATGTGCGGGACTCGTGTGTGAGATGTTGTGCACGTGTAAATTTGTTAGCGTGAGTGTGTGTGTGGGGGGGAGTACCTAACACCGCGTGAGTGTATTTTCGGGACAAACTCATCCTCATACATCCACCGGACGTTGGGACGGTTGGAGTTGAAGCTTTGTGGGAAATTTTCAACCAAAGTAAAGATATCTCGATGCGGCCTCCATACCTAAACGTACGCAGGGAACGGGAATGGTGTGTCCCGGGATAACCGGAGGGCGTTGCTAGCGGAAGATATGTGCTGAAAGTTTTTACTTTCCCACCGCTCCACTTTTCCTCCCATGGAAAAGCGTTTGGAAAAGCGCACCGCCGACGGCCATTTTTCACATGTGTGTCTTTGTGTGTACTCTACACATACCGGGCATGGTGGGACGAAGCAGTGGTGTGTGCTGTCAGGTGCTGTCGCTACTACACATTGACAGAGCGTTTTGTAGCGTAGCCATCGGCATAATCGGTGAGCGGGGAATGAGAAAGGAGCGCCGCACGGGTGGATATGGCTCGTTACTTGTTCGTTGTCGTGCTACCTGAACGTTTGTGCCTGCCGAATGTGCCACGGATTTTCACGGCCCGTAGAAATCGATTTTATGTCCACCGGGCTTTTCCGGGCTTTTTTGGAGTGTCTTCATGTGTGTGTGTGTAGCTTGATTTTCTCGAGAAGGAGCTTCCCAGTTGTAAAGATAGAATTTGATGGATCAGAAAAGTTTGCTGCAAATGGAAGATATAGCAAGGGAGGGGAACGATGGTTCCACCCGCAGCTGGTGGTTTTAAAGCGATGGAAAACCTTGAAGACGATGCCATGTATCGACCGCGTGTGGAAGGTGTGCAAAGCATACTCCTCCGAACTTGGCACAACTCACGAACGTCAGTTGCTGTGTTGGAACGAGCCGTTGGTGCACAAAAGTCTCGAGTGTGTCAGGGTTGGTGAACAGGGTGAAGAGTTAGCTTGAAATTAGTTCCCGACGAAACGAGCCTTTAGCGAGCCGACATGACGGTGGAATGTGATGCAACGCTGGGAAGCCAATTTTCAACGAGCAGGCTCTTTGTATATGTGTCTGGTTTTCGGTGGCATTGAGATCGATGAGGCTTTGCACATTGTGCGTGTGTGTTTTTTTTTCTCAAATTATTTTGTTGGGTAAACATATGCCAACCAACATAGCGTAAAGGGAATTTTACGGCAAGATGAAGCGCTAGGTTCGTACATAGGCGATCAGCAGGGAAAGAACGAAAGAACAGCCAGTATATTTTATCGGTATTTTGCATAGTAAGTTGAAAGTGCTTTCGGAAAATATTACATACTAAATTATTGCTCGCAAAATATAAAACACCATGCGTCTCCATCAATTTCGAAATATTTTTATTTGTATAAGTTTAATACATTTTCTTATAATTTACTTGCAGCTTTGTACAAACTTTGTACAGTTTTATTTAAAATATGTAATCCCGTAAATCAATATGCATTTGTTGAAATATTTTCCAGCAAACTGCACATTTTGTGAAAACAACCATGCGCCTCCATCGTACGCCAAAGTGCATAAGAGAAATTTTGTTAAGCGTCTCTTTACTACGCTACAGTTTTATCGTGCTTGCATTTGATAGTGTTTGGTGAGGGAAGTATGGAGAAGGCCTATTTTTAAACAAGATAAAACTGCTTTACTCAACCCAAAAGCGCACGGGCAGTGTCAGTTATTGTTCCCACGGCTTCACACGCCGACATGCAACGTGAATGCACGATTTCCTGCCTCAACACGCTTTCACACCGCACGGCAGATGGAAGATAAGAGCAAAGTCTAGAAAACAATGATTTTTAACGTGTTCATGAGGTGTTCGAGTTAAATGTTGATTGCAATGTAGCACTTCGCCGTGTAACAACGCCGTACCCAGTCTTTGCGCCCAGTTTCTCAAACGGATCGCAATGGTGTGAAGCCAACGGGAGGAGTATGTGTTGCGTGTAGTTGGAGGGAGAGTTCCTTTTTTTCACACCGCTCATACACTCGCTCACCGCATTGATGCTGTAGCGGAAGAGGTGCAACAGCGTGTGCAAAGTGTACATTGTATGTGTGTGTGAGCACATGGATCGCATTTGCATTGGCCAGCTGTGCCGTGCCGTGCTAGAAGACGGTTAATGTATCGTGTTCGGTGTTTACCTCTGCTTACACATCGTTAGCCACGTTCGCTTTCGCACGTCGAACGTTGACCAGAGCGGGCTTTTGTTTGGCGAAAGTGTGTGTGTGTTTTTTTATTTCATACTATAAAAACACCTTTCGTTGATGATGGAGGTGGATTAAAACAGTGCATTAATTTTTTTTTCTCGCATTCACCGCAATGGTGCCTTGAGGAGAATATACCAGGCGCAGGATGGTGGAAAGATTTATTATTAACATTTCCGATGGTAAATAGAGCGTGCTGGAGTGAATAGGCCGTGATTAAGATTATGATGTAGTACATTTTGTGGTTGTACGAGTAACACAAGTGCACTGGAGAAGTAGCTCAATATGGTTGGATAGTAGAATGTTTGGATGAAGTAATCCATTCCAGATTTGAAAAAAATTAAGTAGGAAGAAATTCATCTGGCAAATGTATCAAAAGTACATAGAATTTCAACAACAACTTATTCACTGATTGATGAATTGAAAAAAAAGTTTACCTGCATCTAAGGTTGAATTGGAAACTTCTTCGAAATCCTGGGAAAAGTTTTAGAGGTACATCAGTTCCAGTAGGCTCTTTTCCGAAAAAGATTCTGTCACTACTGTTGAGCAATTCTCAATAATAGAACATAATACTGGTCTTTCGAGTTTGTATGAAGTGACATTGTAATTAAATAATACACATATTGTCCACAAACAAAGTTACCCTCCGACACCAACTACAATCACTGTAGAGGTACAACTCTATCTTCCATTTCTGGTAAGCTACAGTGGATGGCTCAACGTGTTATGTACGCCACAAATAAAACCAACAGAGTCCTTCCTCTCCCCGAAACTTCTCCCTAAAATCTTGCGCAGAAACGAAATCTCGGCAATCTTTTAGCACCCATTTTTTGAAGTGTTTTATTTCGGATCAAATGGAATGGTTAACAGGTTATGTGCGGCGCATTTGGCCGTGAGTGGTCTTCACCATGGCATAAAATATTTGCCACGCTCCGGCACTTAGCAAACGAATATATATTGAATATTTTATCCACCCCGGGACGTAGATTAATGGTGGCTCGTGCCTGTCGATCGTGTTTTCTTCCACTCCCCGGTCGTTCCGAGCGTTCCATGTCCGGGGCACATGTCTCTGCACGGGGGCTGGGAAAGAAAAACTGTACACATTCTGTTTGGTGTACATTCGTGTGGGTGTGTTTTTATCAGATCGCCCACAAGCGTGAAGAACTAGGAACGAGCGCTCGCTGGGTTGTTGTGTGATGAAAGGGAAAGCTTACGGTTGCGGGTGGCGTGAGTGAACAACTGGCTAGCGATCGCCCATTACCGCTAGAAACGACGATTGTCCCGGTGATACGTGATCCGTGTGCAGAAGTAAGCTCCATTTCGTCCCAATTCCTATTCCGTACCATGCTGCTGGTGCTCCATGGAAACGTGGAGTAGAGCACCGTTTTGGCCAGTGCATAACTCGTGGAGGAAAACTGGCTGCGGTGCTGGCAAATCACTAAATTAAGTCTCATTGGGCAGTGGTTTTTCTTTCGCCTCGCGTGTGACTGGAAGCGAAAGGCAAAACCGTTTCGAGCTAAAATCTACGAGGTGATGCGAGCAGATAGTACTCCAGGTCCTGTCGCGAGTTGCAGGACTTTCGGTGTATTAGATAAAATCCTCCGTTGTACCGTTTGCGTTGAGGGTTTCGCCCGTCCGATGGGAAGATGTCTATTACCGAGTAAGTTGCGCTTTGGTGGTGGGATTTCAACGATGGTTATCTTCGTGTGAGAATGCGACCCACAGCTCAGCTCTCCATAGAACAACCATGTTTTTTTCTGTTTCGTTAAATCTCTGCTTGTGTGGTGAGTGCAAGTGAAGACAGCCACGGGTGATTTGTTGATGGTAGCAATTTAAACAATTTTATCAATTGCTGCAACACTTCTTTAGCGGGCGTTTGGTGTGGATTGAAACAACACGCTAACAAGCTGTTTGCCGACACGAGAGAGTTGCATTGCTGAGATTCGCATTCCTGCAGCATTATTATGTTGTTGTGTTATGAAGCTTAACGTTGGATAGTGCTTTTATAAGCCGGAGCTTTAATTTGAAAATTAAATTTTCTGGGACGATGTAAGGATTGTAAGCTTTAACATAAGTTATGAAAAGAGTAAACCAAAATGGACAACCAAACATATTGTGTTCGTTGCTCATTGGTGCCGTGACCAGGATTCGTCCTTTCTATCTGTTTTTTTCCACCACGCCTATATTATTATTTCCACCAACCCTATTAAAAGGGTTCACCCAACACGCGTTTCACTCCCACTATAAATTGAATTTTCACAATGTACAGAAACGTCATTAGCAAAACTCTTCAAAAATGGAAGCTTTAAGCGCGTTCCCCCGGTTTTTCCGACCCATCGGCAGTTGACGGGTTCTGTTCGGGAGTATTTTTCACTTGCTTTGAAGTGCCCAGGGCCAAGGGTAAAGAGTTGTCTGGCAGCAAAAAGGTGTATATTCACCCCGTTTCATCGCTTTTCCCCCTGTTTGCGCAAGCCTCACTGAGCACGTTGCCATTTTACCGGAACGGAACCGAAACGGATGTGCACAGGTAAATCGAAAGGAAAATTTCTCAGCGCTTCATTTTCCTTCCGTTCATCATTGACAACCACGGCATTATTGGTGGCCACGCAGTGCTTACTAGGAGGGAAGCATGATGGTAGAAGAATGACAGTTGGAGTAGGTTTTAATTGCCTCGCTCTTGATTCCGTCGTCCATTCCGTCAGGGTTCAGTGAGTGAATTCCAGGAACTTCAGGTATGGAAGGGATTGGCACGGGAAAAGGGAAACTGGGTATTTCATTTCATAAGGCGACCCAAACTGTTCACCTTTCTTTACCGCTCCGTTCGCGCTCCATTTGAAGCCTCCAACGAACGGACGAGGAGATGTTGTTTTTCCAAACGGTCGAGTATTTCACCGTTCACCATGCTTTAGGTCATTTTCTCGTGTTTTCACGTTCCCATCTTTTTCCGCCGTGTGTCAGTCAGTCCGCGAATGAACGCGAACCGTTTTGCGCTGCGGTTACCGTTAAGGATGAAAGGATGGGTCATCTTTGAGGGTTTGTATTGTTCCCAGTGTTTGTGGGTGGAAACGGTACCGGTTGCGCGGGGAAAAGGGGTTGGGACGCACGAAATTTAGCGAGCAGATTTTCCGTGAAATCATTTCTATGGCATTAAAATTCAAATTGAATGGATAATTGTTATTAGCGCTTCGCGTCTTCCATTCCATCCGGTGCACCGGGAGCAGAGTAGTGTTTTTTCCCCCGGTGGGGATGTTTTCGTTTGAATGAAGAGCGATGCTTTGCACGTACACACAGAAACGTTGATTCGCAGAAAACGAGCGAGTCGGACAATTTTTCTGCCCCGAGCCCTGCAGTACCTGGTGTCGGTCGAAATTGCGCTGGGATTAATTTGCCGAAGCCGACGGTTTATTGGCAGGTGTCAGTGTTAATCGCGCGCTGTCACCGGGTGACGGATGATGATGGGCCGGCCAGGAACGATGACGGATCGGAAAGTATGCACCAAATTGGCAGGCAGGATCTAATTAAACCGAACGGACAACTCTTACCAGAATCGACTATCTCACACAGTGATGAGAGCGGATAAATCTCGTAAAATTCTACGGAAAACATTAGAGCAAGAGAATATTTGTTTGGAATTTACAAGAAAAAAACTTGAGTTGATAAACTGCAGTTAATTTGAAATGCTAAAGCATCCATTATGTTGGATGCGTTCTGGGAAATTGGAAAAATTGGCTCATTATTCCACATAATGTAATTTATAAGGCATAGTACATTAACGATGTTGCCAAAACAAATTATTAATCATTAATCTTAGAACTGTTTTTGTAATTTCGATCACTTGAAAAATAATTATAAATGATTTTGTCCACGCATTCTAAAAATCTCCTCGAAATTAAAGCCACTTTTGCAGTGTTCTAGGTATCATATAATATTCTAGTTAATTATTTTCTATTTTTAACGTTGCTGAACTTGCCAGAGTTTTTGTCAAATTCATATTTAATTGAAGGAGAAATAATACTTCAATTATTCTGGTGAAAATTTTATAACATGGAAGTCAATTTATACACAGTATTGCATATCTTTAGACCCCAAAATACATACGATACAACCCACTAGTTAATAAATGAGCTTATTATGTTTGTATTTACTGTCACAATGATCGTAATGTGCCATATTAACGATAATTGAAATCGATACAATGGCTTGCAAAGCCATTAAATAATTTTAAACAATTATCAATATGTTTATCACCCATTATTGATGCTCCATGGGTCCATTGTCCTAGTCGACACTTTTGTGCCATTGTGCGCAACGGTTGTACGGAACGGTCAATGCAGAACGTTGGCAGTAACTTGACATAATAACACAAATTCCAGACATTCATCGTCAGCAGATTCACTAACGAGCGGATTTCTACACCAAGTGCTAATAGGCCACAGCCAGACCACATTCCAATTCGATCAGTATGGACACCGGATAAGGCTTCTACCGCATGGGAACCGTCTCACACGCAATCGGCTATGGTTTTGCCCATTTGCCCACGCACCACGACATTGCTGATGGGGTTGGACACAGTTGTGCCGGCTCAACTCAACCATGCCCGGTCTCTGTGGTTCTTTACCGACAGGCAATGGGCAATGGGATCGATTAGCGCATCGCTTTTAACCGTCTTTCGAGCGTCCTTTCGATTCGCACCAAAGCTGTAATGAGTTTCCTTTCCGATACGTAATTTGCGGTAGAACAAAGCTCCATCGGTTTTCGATGGTTCTTACACCCATACGTGCTCATTGCGATGGCACGTGATTGTTTCCGTTACGCACACTGGTGCGAATGCTTTGGAAAGGTAGTGTAATGTCATCCCATATGCGTGTTTGTGTCTCGTTCTCATTTTGAACCGGTTAAACAGTCTGCTGGAGGGAAGCGATGTCCTACGAAATGGAAAATAGGATATCATACGAAGCAGGAGGTGCGGTGAGGTGGCAGTGGGAGTGTCGATTTGACGCGTTGCCTGCTAACGAACCGAAACGGTTACGCTTCGGAGGAGGGATCGTGGAAACATGATTTCCGAATTACCTTGATTGATAACGGATAAGCGATAAAATATGATTGATAATTAGATTAATATGTCATTCGATACTAATTCGTTTTACAATTCGTATTCAACATGGCTGTAGCTTGTGGTAGCTGTGGGTAATGGTTGAAATGACGGGATTGAATGTTTTGCCGCAATGTTGTGATGTGATTCGTCGAGGTTCTTGATGATTTCGATCGATTATCTGAAGCGAAACATGTATTTGTGGTTTATTTGATATTTTCAGTATTTGCTGTTTATTGCTTTCAGGTATTTTGCATCAAATTTCGACCCGATCCGCAAATCGTTTAAAGCTGAAATTTTTAGACGCCATTCACATTACAATGCTTTATTACAAAATTACACGCATCACTTGCATAACTAAATTCCATCCTCCAAAAAGCTTAGTATAACCTGTAAATACACTAATTAACAATTTACTGCTAGCTGAAGTGTAAATATGTTTTTGGGCAGTTCACTGCACAGCTCCACATGTAATGTTTGCGCCTAAAGGTATGCACATGAAGGTAAAAGTGTCCTTATAGCTAGGAAATTTGATTCCAGTGTTGTGAAAAAAAGTAGTACCCTATTCTATACTCTATAAATGTTTCATTTTTCATAAATTCCAAACATTCATTACTCAATCAAAATAATCATTTAAATACTGTTTACTCAAATGACCCCATAAATGATGTCTCATCCACCAATGGGACTGAATGAGCTTTAATCGTCAACTTTAAATCCCATCTGCTGTCGATGACGTTGCATCTTAATAGTGCTAATGGTTTAAAATGGAATTGCATTAGTCGGTATCTGTACAGACCGATGCAGCGCAACAAAAACAGCTTCCTAAATGCATTGAATTCATAAGCAATCACTGTTGGAAATCGTTTGCCGACGGTTTCTAGCCAATCATCGTTTTTAGCGATTTAGATGATGACGTCTTAAAACGGGTTGCTGCCCCGTGCACTTCGTTACCGTACCGTTAGGCACTGTACACCCCCGATTACCATCTCTTAATGCTTGTGTGTTTTGTTCTTTCGTCTTGCAGCGCTTCAAGGACTCGGACGTGGACGTGACCAGGAAGGATGGCATTCTGCTGCTGCGCGAGCTGGCGGCGGAAGTGAAGAACTTTATGGATTTCAAAATGAACGCCGTAATGGTGAGTAGCGCAATGCGTCCTGTGCGAGATACGTTTGTGCTTTTACCGTTGTACGTGTACCGAATGTTTTCCGAAACACCTTCCTCGGCACACCCGCCAGCTGGACGGGTGGTACCTGCAGCACAGGTGTGCTCCGGAATGGTTCTTGGGTGTTGTCTAAGAAGCTCCAACCTTCTGCTGGGGCACACTGATAGGGGAGGATTTGCTTCTACCCATCTTAAGCGGACGTAGGTGTGGTGCAATAGCAAGAAACTACTCAGCAATGCTTGTTTGAGCTGTTGGAAGGTAACTACAGAAAAAAGGGGAAACACTCCTTCAGAAGAAGCGTAAAAAAATCCATCCAAAGACCGTGTTTGGAAGACGGTGCAGTGCAGATCTCGAAGGCCTGATTTGGCAGTGGCTTTCTTCTTCGTTTCAGCGTCAGATTAACGTTTGATTACCTTTCGAACGGAAATTTCTCCGTAAATTGGATTTAGCCTTAAGGCTATCGGGCCGCCCTCTTGCATCCCAGCGCCTTCCGCTGTACCGTACTTTGATGGGGGTAATGGGGTTTTCTGGAAAGCTTATCGAACAAGAAGCTTTGAGGGATTTCAAAAAAAATCTAAGAAGAAAGCGAAACACCGATCGCCCGAAGCGGTTTGCGAGCGGTGCATTGAGTCGGAAGAAAAAAGAAAACTAAAGCACACCCCCGTTGGGAGGGTTGCTTTTTTTTGGCTTACGGCACCGTACAGCAAGCATGATAAATGAGGTCGGAGTGGAAAAATCTCCCCTTTGCTATCTGGCCCGTAGGCACAGGAAGCAGCGGGCAAGGCAGAGGTATACTATATACTACGCTCTAAACTTGTTTCGCCTCCATTGTGATTGGGAGATGTTTTGACTTAACCATGCAATCGTCCGGGATCATAGTAAGGGAACCAATTGTTGACGGAGAGATCCCAGTTTGGGCGTTGGAAAAAAAGGTGCACAGAGGAAGAAGTAATACACACACAAAAAATCGGATACGTTTTTCTTCTCCATTCAATCGGTTTGCTGAAGCTTATTTGATTATTTGTCCCAATGGGGATTATTTCGATACGTTCGTGAACGGGAGCGTTTAATGGTTTAAATCGTAGGGACACGATTAGTTAGTGCGTTCTCTGCTAGAGAATGTTGGTGACAGGTGTAGGTACCTACTGATGGCGTTGGAATGAAATCGCTTAGCTATGAGTGAAAATTTAACGAATCAAATTGTAAATGCTATTGCCGAAAAGGGATTTTTTGTTGTTGTAATCGTTATAAATTTGAATTCATCACAACTACTTTGCTATATCTAACTGAATTCGGCACCATTATTAGAAAACGCCTAAATATAGGCAACAAGCGATGCAAAGCAGTTGCAAAATTTAAATGAATTACTCTTGTCATTTTCTTTAAATATTAGTTTTATGCTACTTTCAATCACACTTCGAAAACATGTTTGAACAATGTTAAATAATACTTACGAATGATAAATGAACAACCAACAGTGATGAATTAAAGGTAGTCGGTTATTTCCTTTGAACTCACCATTTTAGTCTTTCGTTTTTAATTGTTCTGTGTGAACTTAATTGAAATGTACAACAAAAAAAAACTTCCCTTTGGGAGACAAAAACACTGATTTGTTTCACAAGAAGATAAAATGAAATTAGAGTAAAGAGTTTTGTGTTTCGGCAGCACAACGAATAAAATCATTCTGCCTCATGCAAACGTGCCTCTGCCAAAACAAAAACGGAACTTTTTCTTTTTCACTGTTTTATGAGGATTTCTTTTTTTTACACTTTTTCTAAGAACACAACCAAAAAAAAATATCCTACCAAAAACCTTTCTACCAGTGTCTATATGGTGAATGGGTATTTCATGGACCGAAAAAGGGACGGAGAAAAACAAAAAAATCCCTCTTCACGGCAGCGAGCTTCATTTTTGGTGACTTAACGCCTTGCGCTACCTTGCGCCGTTTTACATGAGGTCAGTTCAGGGACATCGTTATTGCGAGCGAGAATTCAGTTCCATCCCGTAGCACATAATTTTTAATTCATCTTTCCCTGCCCGGCACAATGGCCCAATCTGTTCACCTTCGGCCGGTCGGTGGTCGACGGAAGTACGATTTAGTATTTTCCCACGTTTTGATCCTTTTTTTCGCACCGAATTTATCCTTCTGGCCCTGAAACAGGTGGCACAGGTTTTCGGGTACGCGAATATGACCAGCAACAAAAAAAAGAAACCTTTGAAAAATTGGTCATTCAGAGCGAGCGTAAAGGAAGCATGTTTAAAAATGGCAAGGATAAAAATGAACCCAAACCAATGCAAAACATCAAAAGTAAATCGCTTACTCGAGAAATAACTTCGGCGTTGGGTTTTGTTCGTTTGTTTTTTGTGTGTGCGTGTCCTGTCTTTCAATGGGATTTTTATGCTTGTTGTAGAGGTTTTTTTTAAAGTTGGGCTTAGAATGTCCATAGTCTAAAGGCACTACCGCAATAATCAGGAGAAATATCTCTGAGTAAAAAAAAGCAAGTAGAAAAAGAGAGAAAAAAAAGAAAACTCACAAAGTTAGCTGACGGAAAGAGCGACAACTTGGGTTTTGGTACTATTTTTTTGGGGGAGAGGTTTGAATGAAAGTATATTTGAAATATGTGTGTATCCTAGCAACCGCACTGTTCTCGGGATGAACTTGGCACACATTCCAGCGTGGGCAAAAGTAAAAAAAAAAACTCCTTACGATGTTTATTCTCCCACCCAGTCGAGTGGTGGAGAACTCAAAAACGAGAGAAACGAGAAAGGGAGGACCGATAAATTTTCCGTATTCTATGGCGCTATGCTTTCGTATCCAACACAAAGAGCCTCACGGATTCGGATTGGAGCTCGTTCTAACGTCGAAACAGAAGCTGTCATGGACGAGAAGGTTAGATAGTATCTTTTCAATTCAATTGACACGATTGAAGCCGGCCTTTATGTACAACTAATGAATAGATAAAGTAAGCTAGAATGTTACGCTTCTTTATGAGGTAGGAAATGGGTTAAATCCGATCATGATTACTAGAACGATTAATACTGAAAAACAACTACTGTTATGTACTTTGCTTTGTTAATTCTAATATTAATGATGTATGGCTATTTGGGTTGATAAACCTGATATTGCTGATGTAATCTATCTCCCGTACCATTTTCGTGGTTAGCCACGTCATGCGAACTACACCGGACAATCAGGGCCATATTGAGCTGCTACAGAACAGGTTATTCCATACTTTGGTTTGATTATATTGCTGATGTAGTCCTTTGCACCAGTTGCTTGCACGAGAACTACAAAGGACACTCGAGGCCTTATCAAGTTCTCGCAGAGCTGGTTCTTATATTTGGTGTCCTGTGGCATCTTTTGAGGCGATGACGTCATGAGAATTCGTATAGAATTGAGTTTTAATGTCTGTAGGAATACGATTCAGTAAATATGAAATAATAATCATTTAAATGTGGGTAATTGGAATCCATTTCAACGAATATCGAAGACGCTTTCTTCATAAGCCGCAGCAGAAGGAGCCTTGTTAGTGCACTGCACTTGTTGGAGCAGTACATTAATAATTTTTAATACCATTTTTCGGTATGAGAACATAACTCATACCCAACATAACTATGCTGATTGAAATAGTAACGGCGAGAAAGCGATACGTATGGTAATTTAATTGCACGAAATAGGGTTATGAAATTTGTATTGATTTTCCCTTAGCTTAAAAATGTCGGCATGTCGCCATCGGTATTGATTGCTTCTGCATAATAAAGCACATTTTAGGCCGCACCATTGTTGAGACGCTAATGGTGCCATTATTATTCAATAGCACCGCCCGGAGAAAAAGGGGAACGCACGTATGTTGGGACCCCGTTCTCGGGGGAGTGCGGTGGAAAAAACGGAACGTCCTTTTCCCGCGGTTTGTATCGCGGCGGTCCCGAGTGGGGGTTAAGCTTTCGAACCAATCCTCAATAATCAATTTCCGGTCAGTAGTGCGAGCAAAATTTATCGTTGTATCCTAGCGTCCCATAATAATTAACAAGCCCGACCCGAGAAACTGTCGTCGTGTACTGTGTACCCGCTCGTGGTGCCCGGTATTTCGGGTCGATCGATTCGCATCAATTCAAATCCAACTAAAACCCACACTACACACAATGCCAATAATAATCACTCAGCAAATGATGAATTCGTAAATTGGCACCATAAAATCGGTTCTGACGGGCGAAAGCATTAGTGCGTAATATCGAGTGTCATGATGAGAATATAAAATCAATAGCGGTCGGTGCGTTAATGTGATCTCTCTGGTGGTCGTAGTTGGGAGGGTAAGACAACATCTGAAGATGACGTGGTTATCTTGCGTTTGTTCTAAGTGCAATGATTTCTCAGTTCTTCGCTTGCGCTGAGCGGTAAAGCAACATTTTGCAACACAAAATGGATCGGTAAGAGCAAAACACAAGCAGGACAACAGCGACAGCCCGAGCAAGTGGTCCAAATGTGCCTAATATGTCTATTGCCTGCTAGTTGCTGGTAATGTGTTTCACATTCCACACAGAAACTTTTACGCTACAGTGTGGAAAAGCTCCCGTTTGTTTGGTAAATTCAATTAAAAATTCCACTGCACGTTGGCACTCATTGTGTATGCGCGTAAAAATTCCTCCCACTCGGGCATCATAAAATCCGGTGCCTGCCGGTGGGGTATGGATAAGTGCCGTTGGGTAGAGGGTTGGGGAGTACAAACGAATCGACCGTCGTCGGTGGATGTTATGTATTTGTGCAGGAATTGTGCGGCCGGCACCCCACCGGACGAGATAGTCCAACTTTAACTCGTTTGGGTAAGATGATGCTGTAAACGTTGGTAATGATGGGGTAGGTTTCGGTTGGTTGGCTGGTTTGTTTGGACGTTGTATTTCTGGCGAAACGTGCTTCCGAAACATGACGAAACACAGCGTGCGTCCGCTCATTAAGTGTTTTCCATTGCCCGTGTGCCCTACATTATTACACACCGATTTCGTTTTGTTAGCACATTTGAATTCGGGGCGTTGGAAAACTGTCGCATCGGATGGGCCTAATGAACGGTCGTTGTAGGAATGAACTGTTGTAGGCGGTTTTTATTAGAACACTTTTTAAGGGGTTCACGGTCAGTTGAAGGACCGTTTACTTTTTTACCTGGCATTCGTGTAGCTGTGCGTTATTAAAATGGATTGAAAGAAAAATTGAAAATAAAGTATCGTTTGAGAGGCTGTTGTTAACCTCCAGTAGCTTTACTCAGCCGGCTACAACTTCCTGGAAGTTGTTAAGTTTTTCAAAGCAGTTAAAATATAATGTATAATAATTTTAGTTTGTTGCAATAATTGCAGATCCAAAATTGTAATTCGTTTCAACTAATTGTCTTAATAATGAAGTTTAGGAGTTCGCGGTAAAAGCTTGTTGCAAGTTCGATGTTAATTGCATACTTTCCGGCGTTATTGTGGAAAATACTCAAATACTATGCAAACAGCCTAAAGTTATGCAATTTTGGTGTTAAAATCATCTTAGTTAACATAATTTTATTTAATTAAGCTTCTACAAGCCGCTCATAACATGTTGAAAAACGGTTATAATATTCTTTCCCAAAAAATAGTTTTATCGAGCCTGGAATGTATAACGCTTTAATTAAAAAAGGTCACACTACTATAAAACTGCTACGCTTTCCACATTTTATGGATCGTTCTGTTCCGGAACAATGAAACCAAAACAGAAAAAAAAAACAATTCCACGTTTTATCATACATGTTACACACATAATCACACAAGGCACACACAGGCTGAAATGTGCGAATGCTTTGTGTCGCCATCGTTGTCACCGTCAACAGTATTTTAGAAACACGCAACATCGGCAAGCTGACGAACTCAGCTGATGCGTCTGTCACGACGGCTGGGCCGCACAATATGGACAGGAAGATTGAATTTCGTGGTGACGAGAGCTAAGCTTGTAAAATTTAGCCACATTAGATTAAGGGACCGGTGGCCTTACGTGCGATGACGTCTAAACGGCGGCCAGCCTCACGCCGACCTTTGCAACCACGCTGTACTCCAACGGTTGGCCACGGGCTGGGAAGGTTCGAATGATGGTTGTTTTGTTGGTGGCGGGTTTTTGTTTCTTTATTCCGGTAAGGTCCATTTCCCGTGGTGGTTTGGGTATTATGTTTCGGCTAGAAATCGGCCGCAGTTTGTTGGACATGCTGAAGGAAAATGTTTTATGGAGGATGAAAAGTTTGGCGGTTCCGAAGCGGGATGGCGGGCTTGCTATCGGGGGAAGGTTATAGCCGCTTGCTCTCCGTGCCCTTCGCACGATGGCGTTTTCTACAGTTTTAAACTCTGGTAGAATTTATCCATCCTGCCACGTTCCGCATACCAATGAGAGCGATAATCGATAATTTTTGTCTTTTATCTGCTGAACGATGTTGAAGAGATCGAGATGTTTGGACAGTGGGTGGGCGTACACATATACATATAAACACACTCTCACACGTGTCGAGATTTTCTGCCATCGTTTCGGAGTGTCCTTCGAAAGGCGCACTGTGCCACTCACAGGCCATGAATTATGGGGTTTGACTTATTTATGGTTTCAAATTTTGTCATTGAACCTGACGTCCCAGCGGCGTCTGGGTGAAAAAGGGCTAAGACCAAAGTTTGTGGACCACTTGTGTTTCCCTCAAAAGAAAAGCTTACGATTGAAGTTTTGTTACGGGTGAAAAAGTTTTGTTTTCAATTTTAGCGCATAACCCCTTTTGGGAGCTGGTTTGCTGGCGCAGCAGCGTTGTTCGCGACATTGCTGGAATCAATAGTCTGTGGATGTGCATTGGAAGTGTAAGGCAAACTGCAGGAGTTTGATTTTTAATAGAATATTTAATGTGACGGTGATTGAAGAAGGTAAGCGGAGAAAATTTCACCCCGGCACGTGGAATCCATTTCGGTTCCATTCCGCCCATTTTTGACAAGCCCACCGGTCGGCAACGTGTCTAAAAGAGGAGGGTCTGGGTTTCGGTCAATATGGAGAAAATTGGAAAACTGAACCCTTTTTTCCCATGACTTATTGATGAAGGGTCCCGTTTATGAATTAATGCGACGCGCCAACACTAACGGCGGGGGTTCGGAGAGCTTTCGGTGTAAAAATTGATGAAATTAATCAGGTACGTTGGTCCCGGGATGGGACGCACTACCCATGGTGGAGACAATTATTTTTAGGACAAAAATTGAAACGACACACGAGAGCGCATGAGAAACGTAGATGAGTTTAATCAAAAACCTTGCACGAACCCTCTTTTCGTGTTTAATTATTTAATCAGAGATGTAGTGCTATCGATGTCTTTGGCTGCATGTAAGTGGATAGTTTTCCATGCTCGTGAAGTGCTCTTCAAGGTAAGGGGTGTGATTTTATTGATTAATTATTTCTTGATAATTTAGGAACTTGTGAGAAACTTCTCATATTGTGTTGAAAGATTATTTTTAAGGAACAAATTAATCATTTATGTTGTTCAAACGGATGTTTATATTAAAATCCCTATCTGTTGCATGTATTGTTTACTTTTAGGCGAGTAAAACAATGAAACATGTAAAGCATTCAAATGCAGCCGTGGATACGCCTGAATGTATGCAATATGCATGACAGAGTTCTGTTTTTTATTAACTGCAGGCTGCAGCTATTTGAAGAGACACCTTAACGCAAATAAGTTTGATATTTACAATTTACTTAATTCGATCACGAAATTTGAAAAAAAAGGTAAATACATGGGAACATTTCTACGTTGAAGTTGAATCTTTTTGTAACCGTGACATCATTCAGCTTGAAAAAAAAAACAACCTTTTCTTTATCTGCATCCATTTTACAAGAAGCAAAAGAAGTCTGGCAGAAAAAAAACTCCTACTCCAGTTGGCATTAGCATGAAATGAGAGTGTAATATTTATTGTTTATTGCATCCATTGCGAGGTGTTAGTGGTGGTGTTGTCGGTCTTAATGGTGTCGGTGGGCTCGCTGGGCTCATCGCACACACGCGTATCGAGCATAATTTCGAGCCCGGAGACAACGGAACAACATCCCGTGCAAGGGAGTTTCCTCCCGTGCGTGTCGATACCCTCGTGTCGAATGTTCTCATTGGCTCTGGCCAACAAGCGTAAATGGTTCATCCGGAAAATGGGAACCGTTTTCCAGATAAAAGCGAAACTCTAGAAAACCGTCGCGCGTTCATTTTGCTGTGAGGGACATTTCCAACGCAGAGTGGAAAAGTCACTAACCTGCTGGTGCAAAAGAAGAAGAAAAAAGTAGAAATGTT
Organism: Anopheles minimus; assembly: GCA_000349025.1. Taxonomy (NCBI): domain Eukaryota; kingdom Metazoa; phylum Arthropoda; class Insecta; order Diptera; family Culicidae; genus Anopheles; species Anopheles minimus. The sequence continues at coordinate 8,758,510 of KB664266.1, forward strand.
AAGAAATACTGCAAACGGAGAGTGGAAAGCGCGGCTAAATGTCGTGTGCTTACGGCCATGTAAGGGAAATGGTACCAGCAGAAAAGTGGTACGGTTGTTGCAGGCGCAGAACGGAACGATCCTCAATGTCAGTTTTGGATGGCGCAGTACACATACACACATATATACACTTGTGCATAAGGGTAGGCAGGCAAATAAAGGGCGGAATAAAAAGAAAACGGTAAGTAAGTACTGAGGCCCAGGACACTAGCGCAACCCAGAGATGGGACAAGGATAAAGGAGTGTTCAAGTTAAAGTCGATGTAAAAGACAGCCAAGTCATAGCATCTGCTGCACGGACCATGTCGTCGTTGTTTTCGCCTGCACGTTGGGTCGGCTCGGAGTAAGGCCTCGTTGGCAGGAGATTGAGGCAGAGTAGTGCCGGAAGGGTATGTGATACGTGGGAGGATTTTGGCGTAATAATGGTAGGCTCAAGTAAGCGATAAGGGAGGGCGACAGACAAAAAGAGGGAAAGGGATATCGGAAAAGGAGCGTCACAGCTTTTGTGGGGAAAAGTATAAAAACGAAGACATCGGAAAAACTCGCCAGTGACAGCAAGGTGGTGGTGGTGGGGCATGGAATACAGAAAAGTGAAAAACATTTCACTTCCTGAGCGGAAAACATAAGGAAAATGGCGAGATAAACTTCGCGATTGTTTGACTCTGCTCAACTCGTGCCTTGTAACATCCACGCCGTGTAATGTTTCGCTCAGGAGCATGTGCCTGCTGTACGCTTGTGCTTGTGTATGCACGTGTATGGTAAACAACGGTTACTGGAAACTAGGGGGGAAGGGTCGGTTGATGGCCGGTGAGGATTTTTTTCCTGCCACTCAGTTCCCAACAATCACAATGTGTATTACGGCATAAGTTTGATGGAATGTAATGACAGGGTTGTGTTGAAAGTGTTGAATGAATAATTATGCTGCTTTACCGCTATTATCATGCCTCATTGACAAGTAGGCACGTGCATTAGCGGTGGCATGCAGCACAGCGAAAGCACGTGGATTATTGTGCTACCGGAGAGTATTCATTACGGAACGATTAGTGTGTTAGTTTATTGATGTTGTGCTGTGTAAGTGAAAGATTAGGTTAAGTCCTTTTATTCGCCAGTCGTAAAATGATTTGTAAATGTGTTCCATAATTGATTTGTTTATTTATTTGTAAATGAATTAGCGTAGATAATAAATAAGCCTACATGTATGCAATGCACATACAAAAGGGCCGTTCTATTGGTTTGTTCAAAATCCAATATTTTTTTACACAAAACGAAATGTGGCAACTTCCATAATGACTTCTTGTTGATTCGGATGGATTTGATTTCAGTGGACCTATTCTAGTACATTACAAAAAGATTTGAAATGCAGAGATGGTTTTATTGTTTTCACTTCAACACTATCCGTACCGCTTCCTACTGCGTTGAACACGCTAATAGTTTGGACCCTTGGTTTGCTGATTGGTACGGAAGTTTTGAGCCGCAGCGGCAGCCGCCATGTAGCAATCGTTAGGACAAGCGCCGGGTAGACCAGGGGCTCCTCGAACGCCAGGGTGACCTGTTGGAAAAGTTATACATCAATAGTGATCTCATCCGAACCTTCCAAATCGTCCTCTTTGTACTTACCCGCTTTACCAGGTTCACCACGTTCTCCTGCCCTGCCCGGTGGACCTATCACGGAATCGCCCTGAAGACCAGGAAGACCGACCGGACCTTGTGGACCAACGTAACCCACACCATCACGTCCATTCTCACCGGGATGACCCGGTTCGCCGCGTTCTCCGGGCGGTCCAGCTACACCGGGAGCTCCCATATCACCCGGTATACCTCGATCTCCGGTAAATCCAGGGTATCCACGTTCTCCCTTCTCTCCGGGGTGTCCAGGAGTACCAGGTTTTCCGGGCCGCGAAACACCCGGAGGTCCAGGTGGTCCAATCAATCCCTCCGTAAGCTCGGCAATGTGATCTCTCAAAACTGCCCGACATATGTCGCTCACCTCCGCCTCGGTATAGCTTCGTCCGGGGACACCAGGTACCCCTGGCGGTCCCGTTTGTCCTGATAAGCCTGGTATACCTTGCGGTCCTGGGGCTCCATCTACACCCGGTGGACCTGGTACTCCCGGTGCGCCTTCCGGACCTCGGAGACCTCCGGCACCACGCTCTCCGGGCAGTCCGGTGTATCCGGTAGGACCTCGATGGCCGTATGACATGAGATTTTCATAGTATCGTCCTCCACTTCCACCTCCTACGGAGGAACCTTCACCAGGTGGTCCAGGAGGTCCAGGAAGACCTGGCGCTCCGGGAATACCCGGCATTCCTACGGTGCCAGGAAGTCCTCTTTTGCCGGAGTCACCTTTCTCTCCTTTTGATCCATCATTTCCTTGCGGTCCTGGTAATCCCGGCTTTCCTGCCACACCTGAAGCTGCCCTTGCATCTCCAGGTTCACCTTTTTGCCCTCTAAGACCCGGTTCTCCAGGGTATCCAACACCGTCTTCTCCTTTCGCTCCTGGTGCACCTCGATCTCCCTGCATCAATACCGGACCGGACGTAAGAGAACAAATGATAAGAGGCATTTATTGCTTACCTTTTCACCTGCTACTCCAGGTAACCCATCAGCACCGGGAAGTCCTGCTACTCCAGGCGGACCAATAAGGCCTCGCTGCCCGGTAATAGATTGTCCATCTCGTCCGGGTGCACCGGTGTTACCTTTTTCCCCTCGCAATCCTGTGCCAGGAGGACCTGGAGGACCTGGCAGTCCTCTCGGACCGACGGGTCCTGCTACAGCCGCACCAGCCACCGCAGCCGCTCCTGGTTCTCCTTTTTGTCCTTTCGACCCTTCAGCACCTACTCCCGCTTCGCCCCTTTCTCCTTTCTGTCCGATTCCAGGCATACCTGGCGGACCTTCCAATCCACGTGGTCCAGGAGGTCCCTGAAAAGATGAAGAAATATAAATTTTGGATGCAAAATCGATATTTTTGGTAGATTGTTTCGTATCACTTACCCGTCTTCCAAAAGCTCCTACTTCTCCCTTCAAACCTGGCAGACCAGGAGGCCCTGCCGGACCTGGTGGACCCTGGAAAATGAGGAAAGTGAGCAAGAAAGTTGTCGTTTGACCTGCAGCAATAACTTACATCAGTTCCATTGTATCCCGGGGGACACACGGCATTACAGTTTGGTTTCGGGGTTGGTCCTTCCGGCAAGTTCGCCGTTAAGGACGCCACGTCGTAAACAGGCAGTTCATCGCAATTGCCACGGGCCGGTCGAGTAGGGTCGCAGTTCATCACCATCCACTGTACGTCGATCACTGGTGATTCGGGTTCAAAGACGGACGTTTCCGCGAACCTGGAAATCGAAACGTACCCATCCGATATGTCAAAGCGGTCCCTCGGCTCCAAGGGTACGTTCAGGTTTCCATCGGTATCACGCACCGGACGACAATCGACCCAGAGATTGAGATAATCGTTCGTCACACCGAGCATAATCTTGTGCCAGTTGTGATCAAACAGCTAAAAGAACCACCAAATACGTTCTATTAGGGAATGGTTTCAGGATGCCATTTTGTCAATTGGCTGGCTCACCGAAGTGTGATGATACTCCACAATCTGCTGCTCTCCCTCTGTCGCTGGTAAACCAATCTGTAGAATCTGTCTACCGGGATTCAACGTGATTGCCAGCTGACTCTCCTGTACCTCATTCGTCACCTCAAACAGGTGCCAGGAGGAATCACCCTCATCTTCGATGCGGTACGTACACTCGAAGGAAAACTGATGAGGTAATCCGAGTGGAAAAGCGTCCACCGAGCGCATCGTCAGATTGGCTTCCTTCTCGAATCGATAGGCCGTCTGGTACTCGTTGGTGCCTTGCAAACGATGCATGTGCTTGCTGTTGGCCTCCATTTGATCCAAACGGAACTCACGGATCAGGTCGAACGATCGCAGATCCACATCACCAGGTCTCCAGCGTCCGCAGGGGCCCTCTTCATAGTCTTCCTCGTCTTCATTTTCTACCGAATATGGACACCGAATAGATTGGTGTTAGATTGATTTGACCTCGAATAGTGTCGGCTTCTTGGACAAACTTACGCGCCTTCACCAAACCAGCTAAACATAATAACAGCATACACAGTCTGTGCGAGGGTTTTTGAAGCATGAAGATGATAAAAAAAACTGTGGTTAGCACTTTTGAAACCCTTTAGAGACACCTTAGCAATAATACGCTTTTCCCACGTCAACTAAAAACTTTTCTGCTATCACACACACCTTGCTAAAGAAACTCGAACCATTTTTACACCGTCATAAATCACAACTCTTCCTTTGTTCACTGTTTTCCGTTACATGCCGCGCAGCAAAAAATTCAGCATCACCAGCATCAAGAATCGAGATCCACCCTAGATCAAATCTAACCACCAACTGATCAGTAACGATTAGCCCATGGAGCCCGTGCCGAACATTCCCAGCACTGACATTGGCACTCAAAAATGGAGAAATTAATTCAACTACCATATGCTTCCACACCGATGAGCGGCGAGCTCATCGTCAAACCCCTTCTCGTATCAACGCCATCGGACGCGGCCCGTGAGGACGATGCTGGAGCGTTTGTGCCATGGATGTAACATAAATTAACTCCATTGGCATTCACAGCTCTGAATGCAAAGCTGTTCGCCAGATGTTTTGCCCGATGTGGGGCGACACTATGTGCCGTTTTCTGTGTTGGGTGTCAATTCTAGGGAGAATTATTAGGAACTGGGTCACATGATTCCACGCTAGCTCAGTAAGACATGGGGAGTGTCTTTTCTTCTTTGTTCCTCAGTTGAGCAACAAGAGAAAGAATTGGTTTTCTTTTCTATGAAAAAAATCATTTAATATTTGCTAATCGTTTTCAATATTTAGAACAGAGTCTTAAACATCCATCCTACAACATTTAAGTTCTTGAAGAGTTCTCAGCTTCTTCAAAAGAGATATACTCTTTTGCCACGTTTAACTTATCATTATTTCTTCTGTTTTTATGCTTCAAAACCTATCGCCTGTAAATTTACGGTTGAAATCTTTTGCAAAGGTAATTCTTGGAACGAAACGTCTAACACAGCCGCCGGGCAGGTGAAGCATGGATCCGCGCATGAATAGAATCTTTAAATTACTTCGAACATCAAATCCGACCTCGTTAGACGCAAAACTTTACTAACGAGCGTCTCGAGCACAAAGTTCGGGTGGATGTGTGTATGCATGTGGAATTTTGTGAATCCACGTGCAGGCTTCGTTCGACAAACTTAAGCGCAAAACGGTCCAAAGTCAACGGGCAATTGATGAACGGGAAACTTTTCATCGTTTGCTTCAGAAATTACTCATTAAGTGCTGCTTAAAGCCATCGACGTGCAGCACAGTCCGATGGTTTGCCTCCCGGAGCCAATGAATAAAGCGCCCGAAACTGTGGAATGGGGTGGCGCCGCACGGGTTTTCCGACCAGCATTTTCCTAAGTACAGCAACTTCGTGTTACCGTTTTGCACATTTGATGTCGATTTTCGGGGGGTTTGGCCCTTTCTTACAGGACGTGGACGGGTAATGGGGATTGTTTGAGCGACCCGTATTTCCATCGCATTTTCACGAACCATTCGCGATGACGAATGACGAACGGTGACGAATGGAGCCCGTTATCGCAAGCGGCAAACAGATTCTTCCCTACCCACCCCGGGGGTTTGATCTCGTCTCGAGCATGGTTTTTCCAACTGCGATGGGGAGCCATTTGGATGGGAAAGAAAAGAGTGTTGGAATAAAATGTGCGTCACTTTCCCTACCTTCGCAGGCAGCCGAAGAACGAATCGTAAAATTATCGTGGAATTTATTGTCTCCCATTTTGTTTGGGCGGGGTGGGTTGGCTGGTTTGGTGAGCTTTCCCACACCCTTCGGCTGTTTATTTACTTTTGGGGCACCAGAGCGCCATGGTGCCAGGACGAATGAACGCCTGGGATTTTTTTATACTCACGGAGTTTTTTTTCACTCGCGACTTCCTACAACAACCTCTCACCCAACCCTGCTCGTTCAGCTCGTGTGATATGTAAATGTGTTTGTAGCAGGAAGTGTTGCCACAAAGCACACGCCGTTTGCAGCCACGCCAGGAAGCAGATTAGATGATTAAGAAGAGGTTAATTTATTTGTAGCGTGAACAATTATTTTCCACTTAGGTTGCGCGCGGAAAACGAGCCTCGCTTCTCCTTTCGCCTCCCCAACACTCCCTTCCTAAAACGGGGGATCGTACCGATTGCTTTATCAGTCGCAACTCTTTCGTGAAATACGGTGGCGTTTTGTAAGTGTTGGTCTTTAAAATGAATGTTTTCACTGATGAGTGAGCTTTGACGGGGCTGAACCACTTTCAGCAACGGGTGCGGTTTGTTTGAGTGTTTCTTTTGTGTTTTATGTTCGCGTTCTGCTCAACAAGTGCCAGCGGCACAGCGAGTGCGATGCTTGGCGCACTAGCAGCGTGTATAATTTAATGACAGGTTTAACAATACTATAAAGATAGAATTAATTGTACTTTGCGTTGAGATCGTTTTGGGCAAAGGGAAATTAGTTTAAATTTTCATAATTAAAATATTTCAGTTTGGCAGCATTACATTCCACCCTGCGGCGTTTCGTGTGCAGCCTAAATCTATGCAATAAATAGTTGAACAGTGTTGTCGAGAACTCTATGTGGACTACTAAATGTCTGTTAGTAATAAGTACCGTATAGAATACCTTCGAATTAAGCTTTGTCCATCATACATGCGCCTGAATGTATGCAATGTATTGCAATCAATTGTAGATTAAAAGAAAAAGAGATTTGTTGCGCTACAAGAGGTTGTTTACTGATGCGATTGTAATTTTTTCCATCTTTCCTCAAATTTCTCGTAATGCATCTGAAATGGTTCGCACAAAAAATGATTGCATGGATTTAGGCGTATATTCATACAAGCTGCCTATTTGTAGATAGAAGAAATGTTGAGAAAACTTGTGTTTTATGAAGAGCTTGACGAGGCGAAACAGGTTGCTTCTAATAGTACAATCAGTTTCGACCTATTAAACCTAAAAAAGATTTAACCTTCCCCCGGGTGTAGATACACGACACGCTAGTGAAAGTTTGTACGATGGCAAGTTTTTTCAGTTGCTGTTGTACAATTAAAATCATTCCGTAACGTCAATAATATACGTACACGAAGTGTTTCGAAACACTCTCAGCGTGATTGCTTCAATTAATTACAAGCTGCACGGAAAGTTTGCACATTTTACAACCAACCAACTCCCGTTTCGCCTGGTCATGCACCAACGTGCGCTCGTGGGGGTAACGTTTACATGTGACCCCAAATGCGCAAGTGCACAACTTTTCCAAGGTTTTTTTTCTTTTCTTCTTGATGTTTGTGTATGTGTGAGAGGGGGCAGGGGAGGTTTAAAGCAGCGTCAAGTTGCAGGACGACCCTGCAGAGCGTGGTGAGTGTTTCGCACGTCCGTTCATCGTTCCCGTATCGTGTCTTTATCGTGTTTCTAATTTCCTAATGTTTCCATAAACAGACACGATCCAATTATGATGGGAACTTGTCCATGGACGTTGGGTTCGCTGCGTTTCTTTCTGCCAAGTGTGATTGCGCTGCCAGGCCTTGCCAGGTTGAGCAGGAACAACTTGCGGGTGATAAACTTTCGCTATAACTTATCTGTGCATTAAAATCACTTTGACACCAATTTGCTGGCATACATCTGTAAAAGTTGGAAACTTTTTTACGCTCTGTTTGTTCGTGTTTTTTTTTCTTCGTGCTACACAATCGTACCCGCTATTTTCCTCGACAGGTTTCTTCGGGACACATCAAATCTGGTGCTTTTTTGTGTGCATGCGTTTGTGAAGGATTTGGTGCGCCACTGGGTTTGGCTTTCTCTGGCCCGGAGGACGGACCGGAGTTTCATTCCTACTTTCAATTTGAAGCAATTACCAACCGGACCCGAAAAGCCGAAGATGATGAGATGGCCGTCCGGAGGATGTTGGAAAATAGCGCTTGCATTGGGAAAAGCCAACGCAAGGCCGGCTAGAAGTTTGTTTTTTTTTTTTGCTGGGAAAAGGTCTTCCTTCACGAAGCAACTTTCTACGGGTGAAAAGGCTGCTCGGGTACGGAAGGCAAACTAGACAAAGCAAAGAAGACGGAAGAGGAAAATAAAGATGTGCCCATGTGGCCGGTGCAAAGATTTTCCCCACAAATGAGATGGGTGTAGTAAGCAGGGGATGGAAACTAGATATAAAAGGATGGTAAAGAATACTTTAGTTTCAAGTTTCCAGCCAGGGTGTGCCAGGCGGAAGCATGCGGAATGTTGAGAATATTCGTTCGGCTATCATTGCCGTTGGTTGATTTCGTTATAATTTTCACCGGCTCGTTGGCCCGTTTGCTGATGGTGGTTCCGTACTTCCGGTCACTATTTTCCCGAAGGGAAAAGGAAAAACAAGCTCCGAAACCGGGATGAACTGCAAACCGGGCTGATGCTGCTGGGGATGGAAAAGGAAATAGAAAACGGCCTGGTTAGTGGTTCTGGTTGCCCTGCATCGATCAGATGCTGTTTCCTTGCTTGTGGCAGTGTCGTTTGCTTCTGGTTTGTGTTTTTTTCACTCTCTTTCTTTTTTTTTGTTCGTTCTTCCCCACTATAGTTGCTTAATGATGAAAGTTTTATTATAAGTAATCATCTATAGCAATTAGAGTTTCGTGCGCATCCTTTTCTTCCGCTTTAGTGTACGTTGAGATTTTTTCTTCCGCTTTTCTTGCGAACCAAAATGTAAGCCAAAGTTGTGGGATCTTTTACATAACTTAATAAGATAGGAATTTGCCTGACAATCGTTATTTTAAAATATATGGCTCAACATAGTTTAGTTTCGTTGAAATTCTGTTACTTCCCTAATTTACTTTACTGCTACTATGCTGCATTTCTTATGTTTTTCAGATTATTTTTATCTTATGCTTAAACGTAATGTACACATTTTAAATATATATTGTTGATATTTAACTGAAAATTGAATAATTTTATACAAACTCAAATGCAAAACAAGGTCAAATAATGTATTACGCAAGAAGTTTCGCGTCAGTTTTCATTTTCCGCGTGCAATTGGCACCCTTTATGTTGTGTTGCGTTACGACCCTATGCACGAATGTGTACGCGAGCAAGCAAATGGCTCCGTTTGTACGTTCATACACCCAATTGCACCGAAGCCGCGTCTCGCTTTCATTGTCCATGAAATCAGTTTTCTATTTTCGATTTTTCAATTGTTCTTTCCGCGTGAAACAACCCTCTTCGTGAAGCAGTGCATGTATGTGTGTGTACCAGCGCCTTTTCCCTCCTTCTACAGTTGCATGATGAAACGATTCGCATCTTAAGGAAACATCTGGAAGAGCAGAGCAACAAAAAAAAAGCATCCCACCCAGAACAAGGGTCGAAGCTCTGTTGATTTGATGATCCGCGAGGTTCTTCACGGTTGTGTTTTCCTCCAGCAGAAAAGGCTCGAGCACTGGAAGTTACGTAAAAGAAAACGTGCTCTTAAATCTTGTAAAAGCGAGTACTTCAAAGGGCAGGGTGGGTATGGTTTTTTTTCTTTTATTTGTTTTTGGTGTTGATGCTACAGCTGCTGCCGATGCTTCTGGTGCTGTTGTGCAGCAAACCAGATAAGTGGTACAAATTGAATAGAACCGGTACGGTATTGTTTTTGGGGTAGCTCTTCGAAGGGTAAAGTATTGAGGATCAAGCCCCCGTCCTTGACCGAAGGATCGGGAGTCGTTGAATTTGAATGGAATAATTTAGCTACCAGTTGTGTGGTGAAAGCGCTGAAAGTGGTACGGTTTCTCAATAACATTATCTAGCGGGTGATTATCTTTCATTTTCAGATTTTAGTACAACATCTTGTGCACCAGAGGGATCAGGGAATAAAAATTACATTTGCGGATTGTAACCATTTCAGCTGTAAAAGTTTTGCTCTTTTAAGATATGGGTTTATGCTTTAATTGTTGAAATTATAGTTTATTTTAAATATTTTTTGCTTTTATTCCCAATTCATTTGAAAAAAAAAAACATCGAAAAGCCTGAAAGTATGCTATCATCACTTAAAGTGAAACTTTGTTATAAAGTTTGCATAATTTTAGGAGTTGATTTGGTCGTCTATCATAGACGACCCAACGAGCAAAATCGTCGTTCTTCCTCGCTTTGGCAGGTTTGAATGTAAATTAGACAGAGCTAGACAGCACGACGATTTTGTTACTAGGGGAGGAGCAGGTCATTTAAGATTGTTTTCATTTGAAACTATAATTATTTAAGAATATTAATAGCCATTTCGTTGGAACGAAGCTTGTGAAAATTTTATTCATTTGTATCTTATTTGATACATACTTTTCCTCCAGGCGTGGCATGTTTCTCATTTGTAATTCATTTTGGGAATTGTTGTTATAGAACTTGTTGTTTAAAGAAAAATAACCTCTGCGATAGTATTATTTTTTACGAAATAAAACATTTAGTCGCTAGTCAGGGCTGGTTGTTGCTGTTAGAATGATCATCCACTGATTACCTCACTGGTTGATTATTTCCCAAATTCATCAAAATGTGCAAAGCGTAACGAACGAAAGGAAACCGAACAAGTAGCAAAAAAACAAAGAACACAAATTTGCTGCTAATTTAATATTTCCACCCACTGCGCTAGAGGGCACGATTATGGGCGGGAATGATGTGATTGTTGCCTCAAATCAACAACAGATTGAAAAAGCTTCCCATCACCTTACTGATACAGTTCGTTCTGCTCGTCAAACCGGTTGCAACCGAATGGGCGGGAAAATAATCGGAATAGAGGGCGGATAGGGTGGGGAGACAAGCGAAAAAATAACATCCAACCCGAAACAAAAACAGCAAGAAAAGGTACAGTGACACATTCTCATCATGTTTTCCGGGGTCCTTAATCCCGCTACCGGAAGGTGGCGAAAGTAGACAAATGTTTCAATTATTATCCCTCCACACTGTTGTTATCCCAGCGCTGAGCAAATTGGTGCGCATTTGTGACAGAGCGAATAAACACACACAAACCGCGGGACCTCTGGCAACATCTTAGTGTGGCGGACGTGTATCATCGATTTGCGTTTTTTTTTTTGGGGGATGGGAATGGGAGAGAGTACGTGGACTAGCAGTGGGCAGGAACGGAAGGAGCCTTTTCGCATTAACATTTTCTTTTGAGCCTTGCCACTGGGGACATTCGCTGGGAAAAGGCGGAAGCTCAGCTCAGTGCGTAGGCAATGGTACAGTTCCTGAGTTCCATTTTCGGTGGAGTGACAGTTTTCTGTCCTCGGTGCAAATTCAATCGGACCATCACCAGCGGACCCAATGGTTGGGATGAGGGTATAGCAGAAGCATTAGCTCTGTAGCTTCCGGTGTGTAGTGTCTGGTTGCCGTTTTTCGGGGCCATGCCCGGGAGAAGCGACGTCTGCGAAATGAAATGGAACGGAACGGAACGGTGGCAATGATTTTCCCAGACATTAGCCTGGAATCTTGACGATTATTCATCATGTCAGTCGTGTTGCCGTTCCATCACAACGTCCTGCGTACCGTGCTCACCGGGCAGGTTAGGGAGTGTGTGCCAGGAACTGGGGCTCGTTTTTCCTTTCGAGTGGAACCGCCCTCCGCCATTTTCCTTTTCGGTTCGGGCGCCAGTGCTCGGTGAAGGATAAAGTACTGAATTTCTTGTTCTAGGGTTCGGTTCGGTCGGTTGCGATTACGTCAGGACGCTTCATTGAGGGTGCAGATAAAGTGAAAAGCTAAAAGGACGCCGGGACATTCGGGTTTTTTGGGGTGGAGTAGGTTTTTTTTTTCGTTGCAGATAGAAACCATGAAACGGAGGGGAAAATTTCTCTCATCTCCAAGTAAAGTTCTATGCGAAGGCGAACGAGAAACGCAGCTTCCCACGATAGTTTGACAAAGGACACAGCGGAAGATGTGACATTTTTCTAAGGCTTCGAAGGCTTTTGCCGGGGGGATAGAAACCGGACAAGGAGTGGTAGGCATGAACAGGCGGAAGGCTAAACATCGCGACCAGACACACCAGTAGCCCATGTTCTTGGGTTGCTTCAGTGGCTTTAGCAGAAGGAGAGGCTTCTTTTAATGATCTGTGTCATCTGGGTGCATGTACAAGGCGTTGTGTCGTGGAGATGGCCATGAAAGACTAAACGAAGAAAAAGAGCACAGCGAGGCGAAAATTAAAGATTTGCCATTTTGCGTGACAGATTATGATTAATTGATTGTAAAACGGAGACCCGCGCATTCCATATAAGCATTTCGTAGTAGTGTTTGTAGTAGTATTAGTAGTAGTAGACACTGCGAGTACGAGAAGTCGTTTATTAGACGTATATTTTTGTAGCTCCCTTTACCTTTTAAAGCACACCCAGCTTAGGATGCATCATTTACGGCCCGACATTTTTCTCTGTTTCATTGGCGTTGACATGGTCGACATTTTTTCGGTGCGTTTTTGCCACCGCATTCTTCATGTTCGTGTGGTGCTAGATGGTGCCGTTTAGAGTCACCGGTGGTTAGTAGCGCGCTGCACAAAAGAAGCGGCTAGAAGTGTGTTGGTGTCGTTTTGAGGTCATTTTATGGGTTTGTTCAGATGGTTCCGTTGAGTGACAGATAGGATGACTGATGGGATAAGCTCGTGCAGTGTGGTCGGCCCGACACCGTTGGGGTGTGTGTGTGCTTTAAGAGTAGGCGAGCCTTTAAACGAGCCGTTTGCGAAGTGTTCCCCGTCACAATATGGCCGAACGCTTTGGGGTTTTGTTTTGCAACGAGATGCGCCCATAATGTCTTTCCACGTTGCGTTTGTGTTTGCGTTTGGTGGGTGAAAAGAGGGAGAATAAAAAATCCAACATACGCTTTGTGAGTCAGTGTGACGTTCCAGGCTAGAACGGATAAAATAACCATTCTGTCTACTGGCCGCCCGGGAAGAATTATTATCTGCCAGTAATAAAAGCCAATATTATGGCAATAATAAAATATTTGCTGACTTTAGCAGCCGTCAAACGTGGTAGTATTCTCCCAGTCTAGCGCGTCAAGTCTATTGATCCAACGCCGTTCCTGACGTGAGGATGACAGCCTAGTCGCATCTCGCCGTAACGCATACGCAATCGTCGACTTCCCACCCCTGCGTTCTCGCGTAGTAATCCAACCGAAATCGGAAAGCCATCCATAACGAGACGGACCAATTTTGCCCGGAAGCGAAATTGTTCTTACAAAAGTGTATCGCAACTAAAATGGTGCCCGACGTACCGCATCGCCGCCGTTTTTGCGGCAAATGTGTGTGCACGCGATCGATCGGATCGGAATCGATTCCTTCCGGGACCTGACGCGCACCCGCTGCGAGTGTGAACTAATGGTCCTATCTGTTGTTGGTCCAAAGCTTGCCTCCTTCTACTCACGTCATATGCCGTGATATGCCGCCATGCTGGCTGTTGTAGTGTGGACCGTGAATTATGATAGTGCGTCAGCGATTTTTATTCGATCCGGTCCGGGATTTAATGAGGATTTGGTGTTGGTTTGTGTGGTTTAGCGTTCCGGGGGACGCTACTACACGCGATGATGGATGTGGTTGACGTGTTGGGTAAGAGGACGCAAAATCCGAATGCCTTGATAAACGTGTTGGGAAATAGGATAGACAAAAAGTTTGTCCAATGTTTTATCCAATTTTTCTTCCCATATAGTGCCGGTGGTGTAGTAGAAAAAACTATAAAAGCTATATCCTGTTTCAAGTTTGGTCTTATCAATTCTATACCAACATCCCTCAGAGAGTTCTCTCCAACGATTTAGGAGTATTTTATTTTCTCTATCAGTACTTCTTTCATTGTCACACAGCTAACAGTTTGTAATGTTGGGCAATCCCTCATAAAACACACTTTTTGCACAATTGACTTGGGACCTAGCGCACCCAAATCGAATGTTCCATGAGCCTTTCCAAATATTCAGCCATGTGTACACAAAGAACCAAACAATCATTCTCAGTTGCCAGACGAGAAGGAGTTAAGAACCGATCGCTGTGCTAATGTTGGCTTCCGTGGGACCTATCTCCGGTTGTGCCGTACAGGGCTAAATGTTATTAGGTCAACAGATTGAGGTTAACTTTCGCAAAAGGTCAATGGCATATTGTTCAATGGGTGCTCGAGCTGGGTGGGTCGAAGTGGATATTGTTCCGTGGGACTGGACCGTGGGTAGCTTGGGAAATGTATCGAAATATCAGGGAGCACCGAAAGAGAATGCTAAATTATGCTACGGCTACTGCTGAACTGTTCCATAAGCGCTTTGTAGCCATCCCTTTTGTAATTCCCAAACCTGCCTGAAGCGTATTGTTGTACTAAGTTACCATTTCGGGAGGTTAACATTTCAAATAAAGCAGTCGAATCGGCACGTGGGTGTTGCTGCCCATGCAGGTACTTTATACATACCCCAACTGTTGTTGGTCGAATGCCAAACGTCGGCGAATCGTTTTGTTCTGCAAGTTGCAAAGGAATCGTTTCTCGTTTACGAAGAATCGTTGGCCCATTAATTTAAAAGTTGTGCAATTGGCTCTAATACAGCTTTTGTTTGGATTATGGTTAATGTGTTCAATAGAATGTGTTCCGTTTAATATTATATCATCAATAACTACCAAATCAATATTAAATATTCGAAAAGCCAAACATTTTAGGTTTTGCTTACCTTCAGGCGGCCTCAATTGGCTCTACTTCCACGGATTGGGCTAATGAAAGATTTACGCCTTACAATATGCAATTTACATTACAAAATAGTTTTAAAATTACCGAAATCGAAAACACTGTCCACTTGAGACACTATTTGAATTGCTTTTAATGTTACTAATTGAAAAAAAGCATTTATCATCTAAATCTAAATTATTATCCCATATGCTTCCTCTACATCTACGTGTATTAGTGTGTGTGTTTTTTTTGTCTTCCTGCTACGTCATCTCTGGTTTGGATGAAACGATTTGTATCCACACGTTGCGGTGGTAAAGCGCAAACAAAAAGGAACTTTGTATAAGTGTTCATAGTTTGAAGATTTTCCTCAACTTCGCTTTGCTTTTCACTCCACACTGCTGCTCAACACTTACGGCTCAGTTTGTGGACGGAAACTGTCGTATGTTTTGTGAAATTGGCCACCATGTTCCGGCGTTGGCGACGTTGCAAACAAACAGTGAGCGATGGGTGTGAGAGCGCGTTGGTTGCCAGTCCGTTCGGTGCAGCTAACGTTTGTTGGAAAAAAGGTTTTTTTTTGCTCACGTTACTTTGCACGATGCAGAACAGTACGAACAGGTGAACAGAACAGGCATGCAAAGGAAAAGAAGGATTTGGCAAACAATTTTTCTCCCATACTCCCGGTTGCCGACCGATGCTCGTTCAGCGGAATGAATTGCTCGTCCTGTTGTATTCAACGGCAGGTTTTGGTAAAATGTTGTTGCTGCGTTGCTAGGTGGTTAGGTGTGCAAACGTGTATCGAAATTGCTAATGCTAACAACGTTCTCGCATTCTGGGTGGACAGGTTTTGTGTTTCGCATTCGCCCGCGTTTCGGTTTTGTACTTTATCGGAATCCTTTTACTCTGCCGGTAAAGTGCGATGCTTCGGGTGTGGTGTTTATTCCTTCTGTTTGCACGCTACCGCAAGACGTTGCTGCAGGGCAAATGGAACAAATGCAGTTGAAGAATTCGGCAACATGTTATACACCCGGCGGGTACGATACATAGTACAACTATTGATTAATAGCAGTGCCATTGGATTGGAGGGCTTAAGTGAAAGAGTATAGGATGATGGTTAGCGTAGGATTGAGTACAAAACCTTTTTGAGATGAAGACAAATAAGATCTAACGTACAGGAAGCTGGATAGAATCGTTACTTATGGTTGCTAATGTCTTTTTTTAAGTACATAGTTTATCCAGGATCCTTTATCCTGGGTTTAATAGTGCAAAAACGGATCAGCCCTTTTTTTCGTAGTTAAAAATGCGCACTTTTTCTAATATATAATCAAAATCGACCACGAAAGAAGTTGGATCGCATTATCCGAGTGTTCCGCATAAGAAATAAACAATTTGCATAGCTTTAGGCGATAGCGTGTTTAGGATTTTAATTTTTCGTTCTTATAACTGCGCCTAAATGTATGCTCTTACATTACAAAATACTCTTATTCTTGGCAGTGGTAACTAAATCGAATGTTTCAATTATTTTATCATTGTAATGAAATATGTTTTATTATTTCGAACTGGACTAAATTGCAACCTAATGACTCGCTTGGTAACAAATAGGCTACGCTATCCAGCGAAACGTTCGCATTGTTTTAGCGGTTTGCGGTGAAATAAAGAACACAAAGGCAATCGTGCCTGGGCCGGCGGGAAACATATTTAGAAATTTATTTCCAAGTCAAGCGTAATATCAGAACCGTCCCTGGCATGTAAGTTATACGCTTTAATTTCGATATTTTTATTGTCCCTGTGTTGGCTCCCGGTCGGTCACGTTGGGAAGCAGCTCGCGATCAGCGTTTCGTTTGCCGTAATATGTCTTCCGCTAGGCGGCTGCGGTAAGAAAAGATGGAAGAAAACTCTACAGCCGTACAGACCTGCATGTGAAGGCCAATAATGTGGGCCTGACTTTTGAGTGTACGACGTGGTCCAAGAAGGCTGGCCAGAATGGGGCTTTTTTTTTGCTACTTCGTTGCGTTCACTACGGGCAGAACGATGTTCTCTATTAAATTAAAATGGAAAATATAGTTTATATGTACACATGGATACAGTGCCTTTGCGGGACCCAAAGCAGGTCGGTTTCTTGCACTAAAAGCAAAGCCACGTGAGAAGTTGAACAAGAAGCAACCGGTACGGAAGAAATGGAAATAATGGTATCGTACGGAAAGACGCAACAGCACCGATATTTCCTTCTCCAGGATGCAGACAGAGCACCGGCATGGTGGTGAACCATGGTGTCGGAAGCTAGGAGTCGGCAAATGGCACGAGTGGTGCGAGTGGAAATCCTTTTACCATTGTTACCGAAAGTTGTGCCAAGCGTGTGTGGAAACGGTCGCCCGGCATCTCGTTGGCCGGAAGCGTCTCAAACGTGAAGCAAGGAAAGGATTCCGCTGCCTGGTGCGATATAGATACACGGACACATTGCCACGCGCACACACTCACACACCTACATAGCTACATGCACTGAACCGCCCAGCACAAAATGATAATAGTTATTCCGCTCACGTTATCTATTAAGGAGGCGCACTGGGAGACGATATCCGATTTTGGGGCGCACATGCAGGAACAGTTGCGAACTAGTGGCAGCAATACGCCGGCGACCGTTGTGCAAGGATGGATGCTCGTACGCTTGTAAAATTTGCTTAACGCCGATTCGATTAATTTGTACGACTTACAAACAGTGTTATAGGGGGTTTTATGTGCAACAGTGTATTCGTACCTTCGCACGCCAAACGGGCGAACGCTATGGGGGAAAATTTAAATATTGTTGCCTTGCAATGAGTACGACTGCAAACATTTAATTGCCAACCGTACGTGTGAGGAATTGTTTGGTTTCTCACGAAATTTTGGTGGAAGTTTAGAAAGTAATTAAAGAGAAGCATAACAATAATTTTGTTTAATACGTTTTGTCATGCACATTGCATACTTTTAGGCGTTATTTTTATTTTCAACAGAACGGTTATAAGTGTAATGGGGGAGAGTGGAAAGCAGTAGAGTTATTTTTCTCACGAGATTTGGCAACAAACCTACTTCAAATATGGGTTAAAATATGTTGTGGCTCAAAATGAAGATAAGCTTTTGGTTGGGGTTAGTAAATCGATTACTCGGACCATCGTTGCACAAGCGAACCCTGGCGCAACAGAAATCATTAGACCCCGGGGAACGCCTGATTCAAACTTCAAAGCACAAAGCCAACAGCTCCGTTTTTCAACAGACATGCCAACATTGGAACTTCCATTAGCCTTGTTGTAAAGTTCTTTGTATGGATGTACTGTTAAAAGCTGGCTTCTGCCAAAACCGGCCACTTTTGCCGTACGGCGTATCCATTTTCAATGTGGTGAGTGTGTTCGTGTATATGGAGTACTGGAGCACTCGTTCGATGCTCCTCTTTGTGTTCAGATAGAAAAGTGGATTGAAATTGGTTACTGATGGACACCATCTTGGCTGTCGTAGGATTGGCCTCGGTTGTAAAGATGAACGGAAAACACTTTCGTTCGGGTTATTTCCGTCCATTAGTGACGTTTGTTGATTCGGTCGGGAGTGGAGATTTGTTTGGAGATATGTTTTTGTTATATTTTCTGCAAATATACAGACATTCCTTAGCGCTTCATATTTGTGACTCAGCATCAAGTATCAAAGGCTAGGATTTTGAATTAGTTCGTCGTTTAATGTTTGTTTGGAGTGATTCCATAAAAATAAGATTATGTTCAACAGACCTTCTTTCCACGTGCCACATCTTAGTCTAACGTATTTCCCTGCTTACTTCTGCTCCTTCTTTCACAGCGAATAATGGATTCGGCAGAGCAGGCTGCCCTGTCGGAGTCGGATCCAGAGTCCGCAACGTCCAAATCACACCCGAGCGCATTCTACGATGCGCGGCGTATTAATGAGTATCAGTCGGACGGTCGGTTAGCGGAAGGTTCACGACAGATGCTGCTGCGACATATGCGCCGATTCGAGGGCTATCCGGTCAATATTAGTCTGAGCTCCGTGCTGATGCCTGTCGGTGTTAGTTTGGACGATCCGGAGACACAGAGCGCCATCAAGTGGTCGTCCCATCTGGATCCGTTGTTTGCGAATAACATTGAGCGCGATTCGGCCCTTTCGTGGCAGTACTTTGGGAGTAGCACTGGATTCCTGAGACGGTTCCCGGGTACCGCATGGCCCCCGGAAACATCGTACGGAAGCAAGGAGATCAACGACTTTCGGTCGGAGGATTGGTTCATACAGGCGGCTTCCTCACCGAAGGATGTGGTAAGGAACCTTAGAAACCTTGAGAATTCTTACATTCTAATACTAATCTCACTTCGGTGCTGTATGTGTGCTCGTGATCAGATTATTCTTCTCGATTCGTCCGGATCAATGAGTGGCAAAGAGTACCAGCTAGCGGTAGCGACCGCCAGCGCCATCTTGGACACACTCGGCGATGATGATTTTTTCAATTTGATCTCCTTCTCGGATCAAGCACGAGTGATTGTGCCCTGTTTCCAGGATAAAATGGTAAGTTTCTTTAGAGCAAGTGGCAAAAAATGACGAAAAAAATCTGCTCCATCCACCTTATACTTACCGTCCCGTGCTGTCGCTATCGATAGGTACGAGCCACCCCGGATAACTTGAAGGAAGTGAAGACGGCCATCAATGCGGTGGAGTGCGAAAATACAGCAAATTTTTCGGCTGCCCTTGAGACGGCTTTTGAGCTGCTCCGTAAGGTAAGCACGCACTCGTTGCTCCGATAATCCGACAGCCATCTTCACGAGTTCCACGATGTTATATTTTTTTATTGTGTGCTTCTCTCTTTCCACACAGTACAACCAAAGCTCCCAGGGTAGCCAGTGCAATCAGGCCATTATGCTAATTACCGATGGGCCGAGCGATACGTTCATGGAAGTGATCAAGCATTACAACCATCCGCATATGCCGGTACGCATTTTCACCTACCTGATCGGGACGGACAAGAGTGGTGGAAAAAATCTCTATAAAATGGCGTGCGAAAATAAAGGTAAGTGCGAAAGGTGGCCATCCCCCCGTCGGTGGAAGCTGTGAGTGAACATCCGGCTAGAGGATTAGCTTGTTTTGTTACGATGGCAAGAGTACGGCTGTATTATTAAGCCGATAATAAATGGAAGTCTTTCGTCGGTCCTCAAGGGGATGATGGAGCTTAAAGAGTGTGGATCTTTTAACGATTTTTCAGAAATTATGTGCTTTGTAGTAGATGTTTCATACTAACACTTCGATGGTGTGTGTGTTTTTTTTCGCTGCTGCTGCTGCTGCTCAGGCTTCTTCGTGCAGATAAACAATGCCGAGGAGGCAAGGAAGAAGGTCGTGGAATATGCACTAGTTATGGCACGACCGATGGTACTTTACCAAGCGGACCATCCAGTACACTGGAGTCCAGTATTTATGGGCGGTCGTAGCGGTATACTAGGGCGAGAGAGTGAAAATCGTCGTAAGCTGGTTACTACCGTCTCGACGCCAGTGTTTGATCGGAGAAACCATTCAACGAGGGCCGCCAATCTGCTCGGTGTAGTCGGTACGGACGTCCCGATAGAGGAGATCCAGAAGATGATTCCACAGCACAAGCTGGGCGTGAATGGGTATGCGTTCATTGTGGACAATAATGGCCGGGTGCTGTGTCATCCGGATCTGAGGCCACTGAGCGATAACGATCAGTACAGTGCGACCCTGAAGCACAAGTACAACTCGGTCGATTTGACTGAGGTCGAGCTGCCGGAGGTGGACAATCCGAGTAACACCATAAACGAGCGGCACGACCAGCGATACGCCAACACGCTTCAGGAGGTAGGGGAAGAGTTATCTGACGGGAACAACCTGCTAGAATGCAGCTAATGTATATATCTTATTTGTTCCAGCTACGCAATGAGATGGTTCTCCAAAAGGAGGGTGAGAACGAACTCACTGTGCTGACGCATCTGGACACGATGAAGCGTGTGTCCTTGCGCTTCCAGAAGTAAGTAATTGTCGATCCAAAGACGAGTTTTGGGATCTTACGTTGTTCTTTGTTGCAGATACTTTTATGGCCCGATCGATGGTACACCATTCTCGTTGGGAATTGCCCTTCCCGATTCGTATGGTGTTCACGAGCTGAATGCCCAGCAGGAAATAAGGCATTCCCACATTAATGGTGAGTAACGTTCATCCTTCTATTGAAGATGGATTTGTTTCTTGTACTAAATATGTGCTCCCGGTTGCTATCTTCTCACAGTGACCGAACATTTTAAGGGCAACAATTGGAAGGTACACCCAGATTGGGTGTACTGTGAGTACAACAGCCTGAAGGATGCGGACGGTAATGGCGAGGGTACGGAGGAGTCCACCTACCGGGACAAGGACGAAAGTTTCGATACGCCCGAGGAACAGGTGCTCCATTTTTTGGCCCGTGTCGGCAGGCCTGGTTGGAAGTGGATGTCGGTAAGCGACGGAACGACGTGGAACGAAGCATTCGGCATGCCACTACTAACTGGAATCTTTTATTCTTTCACGCCCATCTTGTCTTGTTCTTCAATTTTCACCAAACACTCTCTAGGTACGTCCACGATCGCCACAACCACACCATGGACACGGCGGGATTCCTGTTGGGCATTACGCTCAGCATCATTTTAACTCGCAAGGTTCACGCAAAGCGGAACCGTACTATTGCGACCGTACCCTCGTCCAAAGCCTCGTACGGGATGCGATCGTAACCGATGGGTTAGATCGTCCGCCAAGTCATCCATCACGGAAGGAAGATCGAAGGTAGGTTCTGTGGGTGATACATACGGCTGTTCATTAGTGTGTAGCGTACTGGAGCCATCTAACTATGACGCACACAACCATATATCTCACACTGCTCACCTAATGACATCTCACAAGCACAAGCATGCACCAGAAGAAAAAGGAAGGCTAATAATGTACTAACAATGCACTCTTCTTTTTGCACTGCAACCTGTTCGTGTTTTTGTGTCTTTTTTGTGTATTTTTTTCGCCCACTCTTTTTATTCTTCCATTTTCTGCAAAAACCATTTGATTTCTATTCAACCACTTTATAGCCCCATTGCCACGTTGATGGCATTGCTGCACAGGTAATCTTGAGTGTTCACGTCACAACACTAGTCAACCGTTACGTTTCTTTGTCTTTCTCCTTGCTTCACGAGTTACGGCCATTTTATGGGTGGGGTTGCTTTATATATTAGTTTTTATGTTGAAACGTAAATAAAAGGATAAGTATGGGTGGGAAAGCGAGACAGAGAAGGAGATTGGAGGATGGTTCGTTTTCCATTCGATGTAATTCCGTTGGGTTGTATTGTTGGTAAACAACGCCCAAAAGTATGCAATTATTATAAATTGAACTATACTTAGGGGGATTTAATGAGTGTTAAGAGACGTCGTGGCTACCTTTAATTCCATGTCTTTTAGGCTATTCCGTAAATCCGGAAACAACCTCCAGACAATCCAAACTCACAAACAATTGCATAACTTCTGGCGTTTATACCGAAAACATTTACAATTCAATAGCTAATTACTAAAAAAGTATGTTTCGAGACACAACAAGAAATGTGCACAATTTATTTGAAAATCTTCTTATCTTCTTCCGATACGCATGATACAGTAAGATTAGAAAATACTCACACTAGCCAATGTGCAAAACAGCACATGAGACACGACGGTGAAAAAACAGGATCAGGTCAAATCGCTCTTCTGTCCCGTCGGGTATTAACGATGTGCTGGAAACCCTTACATTGGGTCCAGTTCAGCGGCCGTCCAATTGCTCTTCCAGCTTCTCCCCTTTTACAAACTCTCACCCCACGGAAAGGATTTTCCCAAGTACACGCGAACAGTACACACCGTAATGAAGTTTATCCTACTTTTCTGCCTCACTGTCCTTTGCTTCATACACGTACATCCCTTCCGTGTACCCGGGTTTGATGGTTACTAATCATGATCATTATGAGCGCCAGGCAAATGAAGTGGTGTGGTGGGCAAATTAATTTAAATTTTTCACCCATTAAAACAACCCACGGGAGGGCGAAACCGGTAACCTCCTCTCACCCTCGATGGGTTTGGGTTGCAGGGCCCGGAAACTTGAATCTTTAAACGACTCCGTTGGAACCAGCGATGTGTTCTTGCGATTGGCCACCGGCAGCAGCCAGGGACCGTAATCATTAGTCAAGCCGGACGGGATAATGAATTGGCAGTGAGCCGATGAGCGTACCAGGGCTTTGCTTTTTACGACCGGCAAGGGTCCGTGCTGCTTCGCTAGGGGTGTTTTTCGGCCAACGGATAAGACACGGTCGGCGCAGGAGATTGGGCACACGGGAAATTGAGTGTAGAACGCATGCATATTTAATTGGCTAGCGGTCAGATATCGATCAACTTCTGGGATTGAGGGGGGAAAAACGGGCATCACCCCAAAAGCCCTTCGGCAGAATTGAATAAAGCGCCGAAAAATCGGTTGTAAGGGATGTTGTTTGCTTCTCGTGCGAGAGCAAGAGCGAGACCGAGTTCCTCCAGCAGCTTGGGTTGGAAAAGATTGTCGCCGAAAGATAATCCAATAATGGCGTACCGTGCCTGATGGGAAAATGTTCACTGACGCGTGTTCAACAAGTACTTTAACTGGTGTTTTCTTCCTTTTTCCACTTCTTTTTTCTCGACTGGACTCGTGCCAAACAACACGCACACTTACCGGGACACATTTTGGATTACGACGGTCAGCCGGCTCGGATTCAGCATGTTCAGCGTGAAGACAACGTTTGTCGCAACCCGATCGGGACTGTTGCGCTGGATTGATCATTTGCCGCACTCGGAGGACTCGTCGGAACAGTAAGTGTGACACGGTTCCGAGAGAAGGGTCGTTAATAATGCGCAATTACTGTAACTAACCTCTTTTGCAGACACTTTAGCGAAACGAACGCGAGAGCAATGGACATGAGTTGGTACAAGCGTGCGGTCGATCTGTATGCGACCGAACCGGAAGGATTCGTGTTCAGTGTTCCGTTTAATTCTGGGTAATGTGTGGCTCACTGTTTGTTTGGTGGAAGGAAGATTTTTTTTGTACTAAATAGTTCATTCTCCGTTCGCTTACAGTTACTCCGGCAAGAACAGTTCCACACTGGTGACTGCAAGTCACGCCATCTTCATCGATCATCGTGGCCATAAGGCACCGGCTGCCGTAGTGGGATTACAGTTTATGCACGAGTCACTATTCAAGCACTTTATCAACATTACGTCTAAGGTAACACTATCTCTTCACGCTTCTGGAAGTCATTCATTATCGACCTTTTTTATCGATGTTCCAGTGTACCGCGTCGACGACATGCAAGAAGAATTGTGCCTCGGATGAGCTAGATTGTTACCTGCTGGATGACAATGGGTTCGTCATACTGTCCGAACGCAGTGAACATACAGGGAAATTCTTTGGTCAGATCGACGGTACGATTATGGATTCGTTGGTACAGGATCGTATCTATCGAAGAGTACCACTGATGGACTATCAGGGTATCTGTTCCGACCGGGACAATCCTTACACTGGCGCCAGTGAACCGTTGAAGCCTGTACGACCAATGTCTTGGTTGTTGAAATACTTCGTGTCGTTCGCCACGTACTGGTTGTCCGTGCTGCCAACTCCGATTGGTGCATGGCAGAACTCCAACTACAACTACGACGGTACGGATGATGTGGAGGATGAAGATACGTACGACTACGAACAACCGGATTACGATTTACCACCGGAACACAGTGACGTGACGACTCCGGACTACGATCAACGATCTACACCGACTCCGCAGCGTTCCCATACCCAGGCGGGACCACGAGTCGCACCAGATCCAGCACACGCTCGGCCCTGTGACCTCAAGACGGACCTGTACGTACTGCAACCGGAACGTTTGAACTCTAGTGGTCAAAACAATCCGCTGAAGGTAAGGAATCTTAGTACACCGAACCTGTCAAATCAAACCTGTATACTAAACGAATTATTTGTTTTTACTTAGGGCAAGCTCACCAACTGTCACTCGTCGGGATGTGAGCGTCCGTTCAGTGTGCAGAAAATACCGAACAGTAATCTCATTCTGCTGGTAGTGGATGTGTTGTGTCCCTGTGGCTCCAAACAGTTGGACATTGAGCCGCAAGAGGTCGTTGGCGGAGCGGGTAAGTATTTGGATGATTTGTGTGTGTGTTTTTTCAGATCGTGAATTTTATGTTTTCTCTCTCTTCCTCTTTCTATCGCAGGCGCATGCGGTGTGCGTCGTATGGCGAAGGAGAAAATGCTCCGAAAGCGTCCGGGCAAGTGCATCAGCTACCATCCGGAAGAGATCGAAATTAAGCAGTGCGGCACGGCCACGTCACTGTTCCATGCGTCCCTCTACTCGACGATAGCTACCTTCATTGTGATATGGGTGTTGACCAGCGCGTGATACTAAGTGTGCGTGGTAGCAGTAACATTTTAAAGTGTTTGGACACAGTTGCAAAGTGTGTGTTTTCTTCTCCCATATATAGTGCACGGTGGAAGGTGGAAACGAAAAATGGCGGCCGTGCAATTCTTTTGAGTGGCATGAGACTGCGCCGTAAGGTATGCAATGTATGGTACATTAAGGTGAAACTGTACGGTGTTATGTTTACGTTTTGTGTTACGCTTCCGTTACGCGATGAGACTTTCTGTTTGTACGGAAACCGTTATGTGCGGTCTCTAGTTTTGATGACGTATAGAACGTGATGGGGAAGACCGGGCAGGTCGTTGAGGGCAACCAGAACTAGCGCACCATCGAGACAGTGTGCTCGACAGCTATCGGAAAGAATCTAATACTATTCTATGCTAAGGAAAACGTTATAAATGTATACAGTTCGGTTGCAGAGGCAGTAAAACAAAAGTCGTTAAAAAGTCAAGGCAGAATATCTACCATCCATCAATTGATACTCCATCGTTGGCAAACAACCGTGAAACAAAAAACTCCCCCCAAACTAACCACTTATCTGGCTAAATGTATGAAGTGATCGTGTGTAAAAAATCTTTTGCCAGTGCAAGATGGACCGGATGTTTGTTGTACATTAGATCAAAGGTTAACCTCCGTCAAGCGTTTCAGAGCGAAAGGAGAAAGCGACTACAGTCTACTTAGTCTACTTGGTGGATATTGTAGAGAAGAGGGCGATCGTACTATACGAGATGCATACAGCAGTAGCAGTCGAGGAAGCGAGAATTCTTATTCTTAGGAGTTAGAAAACAAATTGCAACTAGAGATGGTAAATTGATAGACGATGCGTATTGTTTCTGAAAGGTTGTGTGTGGCGTGTGCGAAGAAGCTTCCCGGGTGACAATATTCGGTTTTTAATTACAAAAAAAAACAAGACAAAAACTCTTTCTTGTTGCGAATCGTTATTGTTTGGACTTTAAAGCTTTTTTTGTTTGCAAAGATAAACTAGTGCCAGATGCACATGTTCTCGTTTGTTAACCTTCCATCGTCTATCGTAACATTTGACCAAATCATGCAAGGAAGGAAGAAAGGAAAGTGGAAAAGAAAAAAAAACAAACACAATACGGCCAAACAAAACAACAAAGAAAGAAGAAAAGCGCAAAACTGTAAGATACATTCCAAAGTTTACTTGTACATACACCAATAATAATACTCACGGCGTAAATAATAAGTGGAGTGCCACAGCAAAACTTACGCACCATCGAATACGTTCAACGTGTGCCGTACGCGGGAAGATTTGGTTCGATGTGTGATGATGATCGCAATGATCGTTGATTGAAAATTTAAGTACTAAAATAATCCACATAGGAAAACAAAAAAAAAAACCCCGGGCAATGACCATACCTTGTGTTGTGGTAAAATCGTGGCAAGCAAAACTTCTGGACAATACGCAAAAATAAAGCGAAACATTAGACAACGTATGACACGAGGCGTAATGGGCACGCCCGGTTATTGCAATTCATCACTTTAATTCATCTTTAGGCAAGTTATTAGATTCAACTTCTCATACTCATGTGTAGGGAAATGGAAGTGGGAAGTTTCATCTCATGAACACAAAACAAGCGCGGGGACAGAAATAATTAGTACGAAAAGGAAATTACACTTAAAAAAACGATCGACAGACAGCGGTGTACTAAAATCAGTTACTATAGTTCCGGTTACATGAAAAGGCCTATCAAAGGTTGACACTTTTTCTTGGGTTGTAGCTAAATGTAGCTAAATGTAAATTGCACCAACACAGATAGCAAAAAGCAGCAGCAGCAGCAGCAGTAGCGAACCATCACCATGCTCCCGATACGATGGTTAGTGTTAGGTTACTACATCCATTGCAGAGATTAGCGCGCGCGTGCGCGTGTGTGTATAAACATCGTAATTTACAAGAACATGGGCTTAGCGAAAGTGTTAGTTTGTGATCGTTATGTTACATTAAAGACATGGGTGGGCTTATAAAGTTTGGTTTTCATACGAGCATTCATGCTTAAACACTGCTAGCAAGCCACACAACAAAACCCTCGTGGGGTTTAGTTGGAATGGCAAAGGGTAAGGAAAGGGTTCCACAGAAAAAAAAAATCTTAGCCAATACTACTCCGTTCCATTGCTGTCAGTTGTCGTAGTCTCCTGTCACTTCTGTCATCGACTGAGTGAGAGCGATGACAGTGGAGACGATTAGTAAATTATACTTTCACTTGTGTCTTGGCTTGCGCTAGTTGAATAATTCTATGACCTGAACGACGTGTGAAATGAAACGAGCTTAGTTTGGGTACTTGAGTTTGTTATCACGAAGGAAATTTAAATTAGAAAGAAGAAAACGTCGCGAACCTTTCATTTGGTGTCTAATACAAAGCGAACAGTTTGGATTTTGATTTGAACTAAAAATAAACAAAATTATTCTAGCAGAATTAAAAGAAATATAAAACACGAAGTTGAAGAGAATTAATTCTTGCAGATGGTGCGTATGTTAGTCCAATGTTTAGCAAATTGTGCCTGTTTGATTTCGCGTTTGCCTTCGATAATTACAAATAGATCAAGTTATTCTTCGGTGTGTTAAAAAGGTTTTCTTCACAAAGGCAGAATTTAAATTACAAAACAAATCAAATTACGAGCACCACCATTAAGCTTTTGTTACATTGCGAAGGGCTATATAAAGAGATGTTAAAATAGAATTTATGAAGACTTTCAATGAAACCGCACGATACAAATGAACGAGCAGCAATAAGCGAACCAGATCTGAGCAACGATCGAACGATGCATTAGTAATATTTGCTTTTATGGAACGAGGAATTATAAAGTACGGTGGGAACGCAGAATATGTGGCCGATTAGTATACTAGCGTTATATTCTTCTTGTTTCAATCCCCTGTTTCCCTTTTAAACTCGCAAAGCCCCTTAAGAACCCGCTTTTACAAGCAAAAAAATTCCAACCCCCAACATATACTAACACACATTATCGTTATCTCTTCGAAACACATCACATTGCCATTTATATCGTGTACCGCCAAGCTTGTACATTTACTAACTAAGCATCTATACGAACGTTGCGTGTAAGCTGACCGTAAGCTAGTATATCAGCCAACGGGCAGGTGACTCATTTACACACGCTCACTCACTACACTCATACATAATTGCCACATACACATTTTTTCCCCATATCACGTCAGGTTCAACGCTCTCATGCTATTTCATAATCTGTTCCAAGCGACTATATTTCCACGGGAATCATCTAGTATTAGTGCACGAGTTAGTAGTTACGGCGCATGTGTGCTGGTGTGGGAACGTACGAAGGAGCTGTATTAGACAAAATGAAGAAAAAGAGCCGAAAACAAAAAGAGAATCGTAAAGGAGAGGTAAAGATCGAATCGTACCGATCCACAAAACTAACACAATCGAAATCGTGAGAAAGAGGCAAAAGAGTGGGTGAAACGGGGAGGAAACGCCGGATGCGTAATAATTTTATATAATGTCTTCCATATAGTACTGTAATGTAATGCAGAGTAAGCAACACATAGTTATAAACTACACAAGTACACGGCTCTACGATGACGGTTCTGCCAGAGGGCGATCATCTTCTATGAATCAATGTGGTACGAAGCCAGATGGGAGATGTTGTAGGTGATTCTTCTGGTTCCGCTTCCGGGTGGGATTCTAGCTGGAGTAGGTTGAAATCTATCTAGAACTCCAAATTGAAGAAAAAAACAACGGAACGGTGTTTGTTTATTTGAGGAAATTATATATATACATATATATACATAAAAGAAAACTATAGAAATCTAATTAAAAAAACAGACACACCCACACACTCTAGCTAGCTATTAAGGTATCTACAATATTTTAAATGGAACAATAGCTGATTCTCTGTACCGGCAAAATGGCAAAAAAGACAAAAGGAAGGGGAACACTGTTCTCTTGTTAGTAAAAGGGATAGTGAGATAAAAATCAAAATCCATTCAATACGATGAAAGAATGTGTTTTATTGTATTAATTTCATCTTCAAACAAAGGGTTCCGTTTGCTGTACTTTTTATGTTACATTAAAAAGTCTTTTCCAGTTGAAACAATTCGAGCAGTTTATGCTGGGGGAGACCAATGTTTGCAAGG
Source organism: Anopheles minimus (assembly GCA_000349025.1). Taxonomy (NCBI): domain Eukaryota; kingdom Metazoa; phylum Arthropoda; class Insecta; order Diptera; family Culicidae; genus Anopheles; species Anopheles minimus. The sequence continues at coordinate 8,787,835 of KB664266.1, forward strand.
AAACGTGTTTTTCTTGAAATAAACAAAAGAAGTTAGGGAAGAAATGTTTTCCTTTCGCTTTGAAAGCACACGAAACCGATAGCCCTTGCGTGACGGGTGACGACATTGACAGCGTGTAAGCGACAAGCGCAAAAGAGCGAAAGAAAAAAGGATATGTGGTGAAAAGAAAACCGAAGTGAAAATAATTAGATAGTTCGATATTGTAATTGCACTTTAAACACAAAAAAACGAAAGAAATAACAACAACTAAACCATCAGACATAAAACTATACGAAATTTCATAAAAGTATGAAAACAAATCCAGAAACAACAGCAAAAAAAGGAGCAAAGAACACATTCACCCACACAAACAAGTAAACGTAATGAAAGGCAACTTTTTGTTCGAGTTTGAGGAATGGTTTTGCGTCACGCATCCATTTAAACTCGAATCTCGAACTTGAAGAAACTATTGTAAATAACGTCAAACGAAGCAAACAAACACATTGAAAAACAAAGAAAACCCCCGCACGGACTAGCATGGATCTGGAAACAGAGAAAAGGTGTAGCAGAAAATGGAAAATTAAATGAAAATTTTCGAATGAAACCGATTAAAATACAGAAGAAGTATAAAAAGAGAATTTGGGTGAGTACACAAAAACATTGTTAAAAAGGGCTAATGAGGCAATTTAGTTGTGTGAATTACATTACTACGAGTGTTATGAACGGCGGTAACATCCAAATAAGCTATCGTGGAAGATAAACGCCTGAAATAATGCAATCCACACGACATCGTTACCTACTTGGGATTACTATTGCAGATAGTAACAAAAAACAAGAGAAGTAAATCAATCAACTGTTCATCGGATCAGTTTTCAGTTCCAGGCTCATCGCGGTTGTGTGTATCGCACAAATTCATAACACAATATCATCGGCAAGGCTACTACTTGAAACGTGCATATCAGTTGGTCAGGTTGTATGTATTTTGTCCGTTGAGTTTAACGTCGAATTGTTCCATTTTCCGTTCTCGAACCACCCGATTGTAAACCAATCACATATCAGGAATCAAAACATTTCCAACTTTTGTCAAATTAAATTTTCAACTATTTTGGTGCGAACTTACATGATTTATATACAATAATAATCGAATGTTTATCATCATGAACCGAACTAACATTTTGTTCACATATCGATCTCTTTCCGTGGAAGGATTGTTTTGGTTAAGTCAGGATTATAAAACAACAGGACTTATCCTATTGATTTCAACATCTTTCGAACCATACGCAAAAATGGACTTATTTTGTTCAACGGAAATCCATACTAACAGATCAGTGATGAAGAAACCACCTGGGACATAAAGTTTAAAAGAACACTCCACAGGAACGATGAACGATAATGAAGCTAGAAATACATGTAGTCACGCAGTCATACCCTACATTGAAGGAAACAAAATAAGAAATTTGAGCAACAAAATGAAATGCAAAAACATATTTGGAAACATTTAAGTGTACAACAAAAACACAGACAAAGTATCGAACCATAGCACACCTTACAGCACATTCGTCGCCCAGATCAACCATTCGCATACCAGGACGATACCAAAAATTGAATCAATCACAATCGATCTGGCCCCCCCCAGTCTTGAACAATTCAAGTGTTGGCCAGAACGTAATGGAAGCTGTTTTCGTGCTTATTAACAAGTGCGGCTGCATGTTGCATAACCGGGGAAGGTGATAAGGTTGTTGGAAGTTGTAACATAAATTAAACCAACTCGCCGAAAGCATGGATAATGTTTTAAGCTGCAGGCAAAACGGTAGAAGGTGTGTGCGGATAAGAAGAAGAGAATGAATGAATACTAGAGTGTGAGTAGAGCAAAAAGAAGAAGAATGGAAAGAAAATCACACCCAATGACAGCAAATAAGGAAAACAAAAGGAAAAAAGAGAGAAACACAAACAAACACTAACTATTATTAAATAAAGTCGTACAGTGAATAAGTGACAAATAAATTAACTAAAAACGAAGAAAAAATGTTTCATACATTAATGAACCACCTTTTATGAAAGAAATATCTTTATAAGTTTGTTTCAATATTCATTGAGTTGAAAAACTATTGAAACATGTTTACTGTTTCGATTTGGTCAAAAAATGTTGTAACGAGTTTATTTCGAATGAAATGTTTCATTTTCAAAACGTCGTTGAAAGTTTTCGGAGTCCATTTGTTTATGTACCTAGGTTGAGTGATCATGGCACAAATGAAAAGTATCGGGGTTTGACAGTTCTTTTCGGCAACATTCTCCCACTCGCTTTGTTTCTCGCGCATTCGCCAGCCAGTTGTTGCAAAATATAAACAGAACGCGGTAACCATGGACCAGAAAAAACGTTTCCCCGGCCTAATAGAGCATAATAAATACTCACCGTTGAAAATACTGGACGTGCGATCGATAAACGCGAATCTTCCCACATCCAGCTACACCCCGCAGAACGCAGATGCAGCCGAATCGTCGGATGATTCGTCTGGAAGTGAAAAAGAGTTAGTGATCGACATGGAGGATGCGGAACCGGAGCCTCAGGATAATGAGGATGATTTCTTCCAGCAGAACTATCAACTAGAACTACCGCACACAGTAAGTGCAATCGAACTAACGCCACCGTCACCACCACCGCAAACCGCCCCAAAGAACCGGATCAATAGAAGGAAAAGTCAGCACGTTCGGTTGGAGAATGCAGACGTGATGTTTGAGGCACCGGATAGTCCAATACCAGCACCGGAACCAGAATCGGAACCCGAACGTGACGAGTTGCAGGAAGCCATCGATTCGAATCGTAACATTATGCAGCACATTGCACTGTTGCGTACGACGATAAACTATCTGCTTCAGCAGCATCATCAAAACACGATTCCTTTTCCGAGCGAGGCGAGTGACTTCGAGACGATGGATTCCTGGATGGAAAGCTACGAGCAGATAAAGTACGATACCCAACCCGGAACTAGCCAAGCAAAAGCGAAAAAGTAAGCAAAGCAGAGATGGAAAGTGTTTGCTAATGACTTACCATAATTTATAGCAATGTAAGGTGATATAAGCGTACGGCAGCATTAATTAATTAATAAACATTCATTGGTTAAGATGTAACTTTGATGTACAATTTGTGGGTTACAAAGTAAAAAACTGAAACACAATCGCATGCGATACATTCAGATGATCTTTGTTTTATTAAAAATCTTTCAAGGGGTGTTGTGGTACATAAACGCAATGGAAACATAAATCTTTTATAAAGGTTTTCCATGGAAGAGGAATTCTAAACTGAAACTTCGAAAAGAATACTAAAACAATAGTTCAAATATCCGACAGGAACTCGGTCTAAAGCACAATCAATTGAAAAATTTCCAGTGTTTTCTGCTTTTTTATTGAGATCTGATTCATTGGTTTACCCCTAACTCGCATTATAATACTCTCACGTGCTCGCTTTCGAAGACAATTCAGAGATATGCACAATAGTTTCACAATTTGTTCATCAGTTTTGTTTTGTTAGCTTCGCTTAAGTTATCTAACCTTCTTTCGGTTGCTCCATTTGCAATAGAGTAGAAAAATAACCACATACACGCATACACAGGGAGAGGTTTTGTCGCATCACATCACGTTAGATTGTGAGTGAGTGAGTACTTGTACCGCGGTAGCGTTGCTACACTCGACGACTCACTGGCAAGTGGCAAATCAGAGCACGCTCCAGTTCAAGTAGTTGGCCGCTCTGGGGCCTTCCTTTATCGAATGTGTATTGTGCTGACTTTAACAACTTTTATCGATGCAATGCCGCTGCACGTCAAACGCAGCTTTCGGGTACGCGTGTCGTCAGCAGCCGGTCCTTGATCACGTTGATATCGAGCTCGGAACTACCGGGACCGGGACCACCGGGTACGGCTTTCGACGAGGGCAAAATACCGACGATGCTGCCGTGCGTCCGATACTCAAGTGTGTCCTGCGCTGAACCGGCGGGATGGTCGTCGGTGCCCATCTGATATGTTACCGCGGTGGGGGCGAAGCCAACGTACCGCAGAGCGTCCTAAGAAAGAGAAGGGAAGATATGCAAGGTTAACAGAAGGATGTAAAGTATGTGGGAAAATAATTGATAAAATAGTTTCTGTGCTATACCTTTTCCCGGGCAGCTGTATCACCGTGCTGTGGTGTGGCTATTAAAGGTGTACAGGACACTGTAGGGGAAAAATACAAATTATATTGAAACAGTTTTTGACCATTACTTCCGAAATTCATATAATTTACGTTTCAAAAATCATTTCTCCACTTCGAAGAAGAAATAATTAAATATGTTGTAGCCAGTTCTTATGGAAAATAAAATTTATGCTTCCAGTTCTAGAAAAGAACAAAGTTGTTGTCCATTAGGGTATATGAAACAAGATTCCAGACTTTTGAAATTGCTTAATAAAATTCATATTCATTCAGAAGAATGCACTGATAATTGTGAGAATGTTTATCAGCTCTAACGGAACAAATATAAGTTTGCATCGTTTCGTATTCAACAGTAGTATGAATAAACCATTTCCCATTAAATATCTACAGCAACAATTCGTCCGCAAAAGCTTTACTATCTGCTGGAATATCAAACTGCAATTTTAATTGAATTCTTTGGAATGTTTCTTGTTTGAACGCTCAACAACTCCTGTAACATCAACCCACCTCTCGGTACATTTCAATTAACTTTTCACAAACCCATATTCCCGTGAAATGTATGACATTTTCCTCGACATCGCACACGCACACACCGATGGGTTCACACGCACGCAATGATGACGCACTTACCCATGTTGAACTGTGCCGGTATGACGTCCGGTTCCGGTTCGTCATCGTTCGAATCTTTGGAGCAGTTTTTCTTTCGCGAACTGTGCCTCCGTAACATTTGCACGTTCTTTAGCTGCCGCGGAGATAGAAAAAAAAAACGACGGGAAAATAGGAAAATGGAAACATATTAATTGCGCTTCACGTAGTGCTACGGTGTAACTACCAAAGCAAATGTAGGGATACGGGTGCATTTTGACAGCTGATCGGTGTAGAGAAAGAGAGATGAAAAGGTCACGGTTACAATTAACGAGGTTGGAGGCAATTTGCACATCACCAACCAACGGGCACGATAGCGAGTGTGTTTGCACTGATCTTCAAACGGAAACGCGCCAGAGTGTGGCCCAAAGGAGTGCCAGCCCGCTCATCCCTCCTCCCCGCTTCATGGCGGTCACTTCAAACGTACCTTCAAACAGTGCGCTCCACATTCGTACTCGTCCGGCAGGAGTACGTTCTTTGTCTGCTGTTCACTTTTGTCGCTCGTATCGCCACGTTTCGATGCACCACGGCAACACCATCCGCTGGCCGCGAAGCAACGGTTCAGGTATGTTTTGGTGGAAATTGATAGAGCCAATATTATGACGGTGAGCAAAATGCCAACGGCTATCGGAAGCCACTCGACACTGTCCGCTCGACGTTCGGTGACTGTCAGGGAAGAGACCGGACCGGAATGAAGGGGAATTGATGAAGCAGTTCCAAGTGTTGGCCAGTACCGATGGTACTTACCGGGTCGATAGGGCTGGATGCGACCAATTTCAAAGTCCTGTATCAGTACAGGTGTGCTGCGGCCCTTCTGATTGATTGCGTACACCACGCAGGAGAGCGAATTATTTTCCAGCGTCATCAATGCGCTAAGCTTCTCCAACCGGTCCAGCACGAAAAATGGTTCATTTTTGTTGGAAAAATTAAACCTATAGAATGCAAGGAAAAATGGAATTGTAGAATTATTTCCGTAAAAAATATGTTCAAAGTTTTGAGATGATCATTGATGAAGAATTTATTGGTGAATTAATTTACTCATTCATCCAAAAAATTTATTCATTCATGAAAAATATTTGATTTGAATTGTGGATTACAAAAAAATAAGTGAAATTCTTAAGGTCATAAGGTAATAGGTCGCGACATCTGACAACTGATATCACAAGGATACCGAGGTCTCACTAATCTCAAGAAAATTTTTAACAATAGGTTGAATTTATTGGGCATTTATCATGACGCAGCAATATGCAATTTGAATTAATTATTTCATGAAAAATATTCAAAATCAACGTACATGTACTAACTAAAAGCCTGTAAGCTCGTCTCATACATACTAAAGCCCGTTTGAGTTTAAATCTTGTTAGAAGCAGCACCCTAGTAGTGATGACAGATTATCCGGGATCATTTTAAGAACTGACAGTCAGCCATGTAAGATTATTGGATCAAAATGAAACTTAAACTGATCTTTCGAATTATTACAACCATGTGAAATGTACGTATTATTTATCGTTGACATATACATTCCCCATTATTTTGTGTTCATAGTTTTATTTTCTTAATAAATGTTTGAAGCTCGTTGCTATATATTTGTTCTCGATGGGCTCGGTTAGACACAAACCACTTGACTACCTGGTCCCACCAGCGTAGAAGACAGAAATCACCTTCCACGAAGAAAGCCTTACCGTCGGGTTCCGGTCCTTTTCGATATAAGCTCGAGCACAAACACTTGCGGTAAGCCTCCGTCGTAGCCGGGTGTGCACTGGATTTCCGCAAACTGTTGCGTCCGGTTCGGCAGACTGCAATTACTTACCGGTGACGGTAGATCTGACACGGCCGGAAGTTGAATGTCATGGGATAAAGCGGTAGCAAAAAAAAAATCAAACAAACAAAATGGAGAAAACGTTAGTATCAGGTGCGTGTTTTGATACACGACATTACCCAGGGGAGGACGATCGAGGATGCTGATGGGATTTGTTGCGAGTGTTTTTGTGTTGTTTTGGGTGCGGTGCGGACACTGGTTGAGTCAACGCTTCGACATGCGTTGCGTGCGGAACGGATATTCTTTTTCGGATTAAATGCGATGATTGGAATTGGAAATAGAAACGATTTCTTCGTGCGAATTCACTGCCACCTATCAGCACACTAACCGTCCGGCAAGAAGAGATGGAGAGAGGGAGTTGATTTTCTTTTTCCCCATAAGTTTCGGAAGAACTAACCATCCCAAACGATATCGCACGAAAGCGAGCAGGAAGGAAACATTAAAACGAAAAAGTCCCATTGAGATAGTTTCGTGCACCGAGCGACAGATGGCGCTGTACGGGCAATAGACACGTTTGCGTCAACTTTCAAGGCATGCTTGGCGAAGGGTAGAAAACGAAAAAAAAGGAAAACGAAAGAAGGAGAAATACGTCCCACTTTTGGGCACTTCTGTCGCATTGCACGCAAACCCGGTCTCATGCCGTCAGCGAAAGGATAATGACCGAATCGGAGTGGATGAAATTGGAACCGTGCAGAGTGATGGAGAACGATTATAGGGCCAGAAACAAAACAAGTTGGCTAGAAAGTAGGAGCCTGACAGTTTCCAATGTCACCAGTATCAAGCGCAAGGACCCAAAACCGGTCGAACCGGACGATCCATGATAGAGTGAGAAGTGATAGACATGGATGACAGGACGATAGAGATTGGGGAAGAGAGAGGGAGAGAGTGGTGAAAAAAAAATCCTGATGTGCAAAATGATTGATGCCCACGGTTCTGTTGGATCGGGTTGGTAGATGGAGCACTGTCACTATCACACGTGTGCAAACACACTGCCGTATATATAGACACAGGCTCACGTATACATACAAACAAGGTCGAAAAGCTCCAAGCGCCGTAGACGTACGTACGTCCGGAGTATTAGAGATGACACACGGTGTGGATGATTTGTTATTGGGGCTTCATTTCGCAGAACGCAAGGGAATGGAGGGGATGTGGGGGAATGAGGGTACGTAGTGCGGTAAAGTGCCGGCAAAACATGGAGGTTGCTTATTTGTTTTTGCAAGCCAGCGTTTGCGTTGCGGTCGGAACATGTGAGGAGCAAAATAGATCGAAATCGACTAGAGCAGGGTAGCGATAGAGCAGGGATTGAAGGGGGCTGGGTGTTATTTTTGTTTCCCATTTAATCCGTTCACGATTCACGATCCATTTCCACGCCACCGCAGCGGCATTGCGTAGCTGCATTTGACAGCCGATGTCGAACCAGGCCCGGATACCGATGGCCGATGGCGCACTGGTGAACGTGAAGAGCACATGATGTTGATGCGGTCAAACGAAACTACCACCCCATCCTCACACACATTTACAGAAGCTCTGTCTGTCTTGCTAGGCCGATATGTTTGTGTGTATGTGTGAGTGCGCGAAATGTTCGATTGGCACACAATCTAGGGTAGGGTAGGGGTTTTTTTTGGGTCGCAAGGAAGGAGAATGATGAGGAGCGATTGCACGAAAGAATCCACAATCTAGGTTAGGTTTGGAGAGCCGGGATGATATTGATTTTGCGGACCACTCTTCCGCACCACCTCCAAAAAAATCATTACCTGCGAGGACGAGCTGGAACGTGCACGGTTGACTTTGAGGGCCAACTTCGTTAACGGCCCAGCAGGTTAGTGTACCGTAGTCCTGCAAAGATAGAATAAATAATAAGAGAAGAGACGAGACAAAGGCAAAAAAGCAAGAGGGAGAGAGAGAAAGCAAACAAACACAGTGGAAAGGTTATTGTACGACCGTAAAGTGTGCTGATGCTACAATCTACATGTGGCTAGAACAAAGTGAAGATGACAAATCGATGACAGGATGAAGCTTTCTTTACAGTGACACGTCTGCAAAAAACATTCACTGGATAGCAGATTTTGGCAACGGCGGGGTTTTGCCATGAATTTTGTAAAGGAACATCCTAGGCTAAGGCTTTGTAGAGGAACATTTGATTACAGATTACGGTGGAGTGCCGTGCTGCTTAATTAAAACTCTATCTGTGAGGTATATCATCAGATTGACTCTTGAGATTGTTGCTGGAATGGGTTCCACTTTAAATCTGGAAACAAAACATTTAATTCATTTGTTTTGTTCACTAGGTTCTACATTGAATTTAATCACAAAATTCGTCTTTTTTATAACATGATGTAGTACAGTAAACAGTTTATATGAACAATTTCCAAAGTTTTGCTTTAATTTATCCAATGGAGACGCCTGGTGTTTAATATGGAGGCGCCTGGTGTTTTATATGGAGACGCCCAGTACCTCATGTCAGTTTAATTAGTCATTATTCATTTAATTTTTCACTATACGAAAATTGCGATTTTTTTCTGAAACATTATTCTATCAAATTAAAATTAAATTTCCTCACCACGATAGATGACCAGTAAATTAAGATTTTACATGAGCGTTAGATGATATTATTATCTAAAAGACTGAAATTGCTTATTTGTAGCTCTCAAAGTAGAGGCGAAATATGTCTTTTTTATATGCCGCCTTGTAAATCACTCTTTCTCATCTCGTGCGGCAACGCAAGTAAGTGACAGATCGTGTACCACCCGTAAAGCCTTGACGATGACGATGGTGATGGGACCAGACACTTTTCCCGCACACCGCAAAGTAATCGGTTCACTTTTATGCATAATTCGATACCAGCCGTACATCATAAACCAATTTTACGCACATTTACAACGCAACGGTGGATCGGGAAATGAATCGTCCCTTCGCTGAGTGTAGTCTTTCAATCCGTCTCGCTGCCACATAAAATCAGGTGGATCGCAGCGCCGAGCGGAGAAGGAGTGAACACACTTTCCCGAAGCCACTTTACTGGTGGATAATGGTTAAGCCTTGCTTTAAAACGCACATTGAAAACGCACACTCTTAAGGTTCGGAGGAGTGGCACTAACAGAAACACCCCAAAGGGATTCCCAACAAGCTTTCGAAAGTCGACAGCTTCAGGCATTAGACGGTGTTTTGTTCTGACTTTTGTTGGGTTTTTTTTCTCTCTTTTTTGCTAATGTACAAGCCATTTTTCACACGCATAAAAGATGCCGGTTAAAGAGCAACGGCGGGGGAAAAAAGAGACACCCGGCGGGCAATTTAAAGCGGCGTTCGCACATGGTAGGGCGTTTCGTAATCCTTCCGAGTGATGCTTCTGCTCGCGTTACGAGACATTATTGTGACGCTGGGCCGCTGTGACCGATTGATGGCGATTGGCGGAAGAATGCTTCCGGAGAGCGTGTGTGAAATGAGACCCAATGTACCGTAAAGTGACAGCGGGTTTCGAAGACGAACAAACGTAACGAGGTATTTTTATGGATGTTTTTTTTATGAAACTGGTGTCGCAAAAATTAACAAGAGATGGTTTGGTGAATTAAGCGGAGAGATTGTCAAAAGAAAGAAACAGCTTCCTTTCGAAGAAGACGAAGCTTTGCAATTTCACTCACCTGATCCGTCACCGGTGCGTAGTTCAGTATGCTGATGTTGCCCTGGCTGGTGTAGCGCTGTGCATCGACCTGAAGGATTTCGGCAGAGTTGTTGAATCGCCAGTGAAACGTTCTAGGAAAGTGGATAAAAGTAAAGAAACGGACACTCAATCAAATGGGAACAGGTTGATAAGCTAGCAGCTTTTATCAGTTAGTTTAGATTTCTTGGACACAACTTAACCTCCGGAATGTGTCTCTACGTCTCTAAAGAGAACGCAATTAAAAACTCCTTTTCGGAAAAGCTATTAAAACACTTTTAAGCAAGCATTAGCGAAGGGTGTAAGATGAGTCTCTCCGACTCACGCTTTCTTTCGCAGAAGGGTATTTCAAAGACAAAAGTATGGGAATTTTACCACAGTTCGGTGGTGTCATCCGGACCGGGGAGTTTTCTAGCACACCGTTCGCAGACACCCGATTTAGGTTGGTCAATAATTAAATAGTTCTTGGAAGACTGGCAGTACACCAACAGGTACAGCGAGTTGGAATGGAAAGAAAAAATGCTGGCTTCGAGTTCGCCTTGTTAGGGGCAAAAAAAAAAAACAAAATGAATGTTAATAAAATAACGAGACCATTGTAAACGAAATTACCATGCCGCTGACTGGCATCCGGCACCGGGTCTCCAACTCCGTCCGGGCACCGTTCGTAATGTGGCAACTTTTTAATAAGTAAACATGCACCGGATCCATGCACCGAAGCTGCCGTGGTTCTCATACGCCACCACGACGTACTGAGGCTGAGGTTGTGGCAGCAAAAATGGCAAAACTTTGGCGCGCGCTTCGCCGAGCATCTTCAAGCTGCCCACACACCCACCGAGCTGGCAAATGGTACGGTTGAAGGTGAAGGTTCTCACGGTTAGGGTGCGCAGTGGGGAAGGTTTTTAGTTTTCTGATATGTGCATGTGTATGTATATGTTTTGGTGTTTAAAATACTTTGGCCCGATCTGCTCCGAAGCTTTCGGGTACGATGGGAGTATTTGTTTTGTTGCTGTTTTGATTATTTTCTTGTTCTTTTTTTTCTCTCTGTCCCGTACCATTGCACGGTGACGTTGCTTGTAATCAGCGCACGTATTAATGCAACCAGGGACAGTTTTTCATACCGAACGATGCTTTTTCTTTTTTTTTTTCAGAACAACATCTGTGCCTGTGTTGGAGTTTTTAACAAGAGCAACTTTTGTTACCGAAAGTGGAACTCAAATCAAACAGCGAAACCCATCTCTCTCCACCCCTTTTTCTACCTGAACACACGTGTTATAGTTTTCAGGCTCATAATGATTCGGGTGGTTGATTATGATGCTTGTTTATTTTGTTTTTTTTTCTCCTTCTCTGTTGTTGTCCGTGTATGTGTTTACGTGGTCGTTTACACTTTTGCTAAGCTTGGCTAATGGGCGCTCCATAGTCCGGATACTGCCGGAATCCTTTCGCCCATACGATGTAAGTCGAGAATGAAGTTTGTTCGCTTAGTGGAAGTAAATACATACGCCATGTGTCTGTGTGAGTTCCCATTGTTTGGTAATTTTACGAGCAGTTTGCTTGTGCTAATAGATTCTGTTTTGAAGCCGATTTCATGATGCTGAAATGTTTGTATTTAGTGTACGGGGTTTCCCGATTATTTTCCACAAAAAAAAAAAAACAACAATCTATTACGATTGTTCCGAAAACAATCGTTCACTGTAGGCAAAACATGATAACCGGAAAATAATTTAAACATGATCCATCATATTGTGTACAAAGTAAACTGCAACCAATTTAACAACGATAAATGGTTATGACTTTTTTTTGTTTAGCTCGCTCAGTTGCAGCTTGTATCAGTATTTAAAATTATGACTTATTTCGCAACCATGTAACCCGATGTAGTAGACTTAAAGAGCTTCACAATAAACATCAATAAACATTATATTTACTTCCTATTTTCTTGATATTTCAATACTATTAACATTTTAGTCATTTTACAACTTAATTGTTGCTAGCTTTTCCAGTTCTAGTTCTTAAAACATTTTTTTCGCTAGTTAAATAATGTAGTATAAAAAGTGGTCTAACAACTTCTTTTCTTTCTTGACTTTCTTTTAACGCCTAAATGCATGCAATTTGATACACAGAAGTAATACTTCTGAATTATTCTTCACTTTGCGATTTTTTCTTGATTCATTGTTTTGTTTAGTGTAAATTTCTTATAAAAAATGCGTTCACAGAAACAATAGAGATTAATTTAATAAAATGCGTTAATTTTCATAATTATTATTCATTATGCAAGCACAATTAAGAATTAAGCATCCAATGTATTCCCGGTGATTGTTATCAATTGCTCAACTACACCTAACCCGCTACAGGTGTTTGCATTCTTGCATTCGATTCCATTCTGCGTAAAGTGGCAAAAACTCCCACCAGCGGTGTTGCGTAGGCAGATTACACCGCAATATTCACGATAAGACCTGCCGTAATTAAATCATTTCCTCACTAAAACATAATGAAATCCTTATGCACTTTACCACCGACCGACGCATTGCGTGCAGTGGGTGGCTGTGCTGGGTGTAGGCTAGATGTTTGTAAAGGGCTGCATTAGCTTTCCCAAGGTGGCGATATTGTACACATAACACGCCGTGGGCTGTGTTGATTTACCTGAAGAATTCATTTGGAATAAAGCGTTCCGCGGGATGCGAGTTCCGGAGTGTCTTGACGTTGGTGTGCAAACGGAATGGGCTTGCTAGTACGTTCTTTACGAAACTCGGGGAACCGGTTTTGCGTCGTGCGTTTACATCGACACGCCAAGCGTTCCGTGTACTGTGGAATGATGGAATGCAGGGTGCTTGGGCAATATATTTGTTGCTCTATGTGCGAGGTACCATGAAAAAATGCTCTTCACACACACACACAAAACATGAATTGAAAAGAAAATGTTTCGTGCCATTCCCAAACCCATCCTGCCGCAGCTCGTGACTCTAAATGGCAAAAGAAAACAGGGCAGTGAGTAAAAATAAAATGCACTTACCTGGCTGGTGGGTCGGCGAATATGTGGCACGGAATTTCCACATTCTCGTTCCGGGACGCGCCAATTAGTATGGCATTCCGGTTGCTACCGGACTGCTCGCTACCGTTCCCGGGCACACTTCCAGTCAGCTTTTCCGTTGCACAGGCAGGTACATCTGTAACGAGAGTGCAGGCAAGAGATGCAGCAGCAGTGGTAAAACAGAGAGTCCGTTAATTACTTTCATCAACACGCGTCCCACATCGCACACGTGGTTTGCGTCCCAACGCACATATCCCCATTTCACCCTGGATCCCGCACCTTCTTCAGAGTGGCATTGGCAGAGATTAAAGCACCAACACAAAAAAAACCTTCGCTGCTACTGCTTATTTCCATCCATAGCAGTGGTTGTGCACGTCGGGGTCAGTTATGAACCGCAATGAAATCAAAAAATCATTTCACCTGCATTCGAAGCGCAGAGTAACTCGACTAAATCGGCCATCTAGGGTAGTATATTGATGTGCTCCGTAGTACACCACAGCACACAGTACGATGGGTGCTGTTTTTGGCACATTTTGGAAAGGGCAAGTTTAAATGTGTGTAGTTTTTGCATTGCTGTTGACATTAAATGGGCGTCTGTTTTTGTGGCAACTTTAGCACGAGCCTTAATGTTCAACAGTGTGCAGGGGTGATGGGTACCAAAGCATCCATTTAAACATGCGGACAAATACGGTCCCTATGGAACGGTGCTTCTTTGCTTCTTCTACCTGGATAAGGAGATTATGATTTCCCAGATAGTGCCAGATGATGGCTGCTAATGGAAGTGTCGTTGAGACGTGACATGCGATTTTGCATGGGAGCAAAAGTCGTGAAAAAGGTCGGCTAGGAAAGGTACTGAATAAGATTGTTATTTTTAGATCGGTTTATAAGTAAATTAACTCACAATTTTTTTCATAATTTTTGAAATTTTTAAAATTAATGTTTGTTTGTTCGTGAGGTTAAAACTCATGAACGTCTACACCAGCGTTGACGGAGTTTTTGAAAGGTTTGTTCCATTTTGCCCACTGAAAGCTTTGGGAAAAACAAACGTCGGAAAATTCCCAAGAAATATTTTAAATCCTACAGTTTTTCCATCAACGTATACTCAAATACCAAACAAAAAATTTATGTGCAAATTATAAGAATGGGTATAAAACAGGAAGGACTGAGGTCATGGAGTCCGTATATTTTTAGAAATTGAAAGCTTTATTTGCGTCTCATAAAAAATTGTCGGTAATTGAAGTTTGTTACGATGTCACGAAAGGGTCACTTCAGTATCTGTCAGCTTTCCCAACGTCAAAGGTAAGAAGAGGGTGTTCTAAAAAGATTATTCCTTCACTTTCACAATGCCTAAAACACGTTAATACGTTCAAGCGATTAAAAAAAATGAAACCTAATTTTTAATCCTTCAATTATTTCAACAATGTTATAAATAAAAATTGGAAGGAACAAAGAAACCTTAAAAATAAATGTCTCAGATGACTTCAGAGTGCAACTAAAAGCAGAAAATGCCAATCATCTCAGGGATTTCATATTTTCAATGCAGCCTTATGGAAGTCGCCTTAAGGTATGCAATTCGCATTTCTTTTAAATTGTATTTGCAGCAATGAAACGACCATTGATTGTACATTTGTCCTCTTAGTGTGACCACCGGTTCGATTTTTCCTCTCACCGACACCACTTCTCCTCCTGACCACCACAATATCAATGTAAATAATAATTATGTAGATATTGTTTTGCGGAAAAATACATTCAAATGTAAAAATAATTATAAAATTATAAAATAAACTAAAGTCAGGATGACATTCCATTCAGATATTTATTTCAGCAGAAAAGTATACATCATCCTTTTTACAAACGGATTTCTCTGTGCGGATAAGCTGTCTGCTCATTCCACAACAGGACTGTTAACTGTGACTGTGGGAAACAAATACAAAAAGGCTCACAAAATGGCACACATCATGCTTGATCGTCATATCGACCGCATTGCAATTGTTTCCCCATCCCCTCTACCATCACTCTCCCTTCCTGGCCGTGTCATACCCGGATGGGCATGTTTCATATGTGGCCAACTAATCGCGGAATTAGTTCCCGTTTGGCGAGGTGATTGGTCGGGCTTCCGGTCTACTAGCTCCCTCCTCTACCATTTTCGCTCGAATGCAACTGCAATTGCACAGGTAGGATGCAAGACTACAACAAAAAAAAACTGAAACAACGAACAAACGTGAACCGGATGCGATTGTTCGTTTTCATTTGTAAGCCAATATATCGGTTGCGAAAGCCGTTTATCGGAATGAAAATTTGGTTTTCATGGTTGGGCGGTTTTCGGGGTGCACGCGATGTATGCACGCCAGTGAAAACCCACCCGCCGATGCCGAGGTGTGTGTGTGTATGCGTGCATTCCATCTAATAACGCCCGATACGTGCACCAGGGGTGGCAATTATTTTGTTTCATTTTTAACTGTTTAGCATGGTATCGTTGGCCCTTTGCAGGTTTGCAGCTAAACACGCAACAGTGCGGGCCGGATTCGGTCACGTAAGCCTCCTAAATGTGCGCCAAACCATAAATGACAATATTGCGAAAGCGCATTTTGCAATAATCTGATTACGGGCGGCCGCCTTTTCCCGCTAACGGGATGGCGCATATTTCAATAATATGCTAAATATAATTAATCGAAACGATTCCCGGTTCGGGGAGGGGCAACACGGGGCGACATGGGCCGGCCCCCCGAGGGGTGGTGGTCAAGGGGACATATTTTAGGCTGGGGAAACCTTGTTTTTTCTTTCTTTTTGGTATATGGGTGGATTCGTGAAGCGGAACCTTTTGCACTGGCATTATCGTATTCAAGTGGTCACTTCATCACTTTTGATAGAATAAATCGTTGCCTAGGATATAATTTGCATATTTAGCATGGTACGGCTTACAGCGGGCCCGTGCTGGGAATTATGTTTCCTATGATTTTGTAGCACACCGTATTGGTCATTTATAAAAAGAGGAGCACACAGTATGGTTGGGACGTTGGTAAGCTTTGAGCCTGTTTGGTAGCATTATATTTCCTCCCCATCCACTCTAAGCAAAGTATTGAAATTTAGAGAACCTTTACACGTATGAAACATTTCCGCTTCACAACAATTGGATTTACCTTACAATGCACATACAGAGCGAAAAAAATGTTTACAAATACCCAAAGAACGCAAGATCGTTGGAAGGGTTTGCGGGAGTGAGGGGGTGGAGTTAATTACGAAAATGGGAAATAATCGGATTGTATGATCAAACGTTGGGGTTTTTTTGGAAATATGTTTAATTAAATTAAATTGCTATCATTTCATGGAATGATGTCTGTTTCATGAGCTAATTGGCGTACGTCTAATTGTTTGCATTACCTTTCAGCAGTTATATAAGCTCGAATTTTGCTCTATAATACTAGAGAAAACAGTATTGGAAGGATTTGAAGCTGAGCTTTAGTTTTTTGTTTAATTTTTAATTAAAAAATTTTACGAAGCTAATTCTCTTATTCTTTTCATAACGAACAGAATCCTTGTGTAGCAATTTAACGGTATAGTTGTATAATTTACGATAATTTTTAAATTTATGGTTATAAATTTGTGATTTGCAGCGGATTGAACATTGGATATGCTCAAAACACTTTATTCATTGTGTACGCCTGAAGTTATGCAATGTTATGTTTTCTACCGTTTTTACTCTTATTAGTAATTATCCACTTTAAGGTTCGTTTGATGTTTAGAATTTAATCTACAACTGCGGCTACCAGTGGTACCTCAGAAGTGATATCATCTTCAAAAGCACACAATTGTCAACAATTACTGAACTCTTTTTACCTATAAAACTTTAAACCTCTTAGATGAGTATTCAAGAATGCTTAAGAGTGTGATTATTTCATAACATGATACTACAATCATTTTGACCGTTTCACTTCCCATTGTGGAGCTAAATATTTATGCATTTCAAAACGCACATAAGTGTACTCTAGCTGAGCTACGGCAACCATAGGAATTGAAATACAGTTTTGATGATACTTCAAATTGATCGACAAAATAATTACTTGCAGTACTTCATCGTGCTTAAAACATTCATAATATTTTGATGGGGTGAATCGTTCCAACCCGTGCGGAATGAATAACCAAATATTTACGCAGCAAAAGTAAAGTGTGTGCGTGTGTTTAGGAAGTGATGCATTATGATGCATTCTGTCCGTTTTATTGCAGCAGATGGGTGAAAATGGAAAAATAGCCATGAACTTAAGGGCACAACCAGAGGGAAAAAAAAGCTCGGTCGCGCATATTTGATGCAAGTTGCCCAGAGCGAATGCAGCGGCCGCTGCATTTGACTGCATGATCGATCAGTGCGCGAAACTGTTGGTCGCCGATGTACCAGCTCGTATGGCACGTTGTTTGGAAATGGTGACAGCTGGTCACTAGAAGCTGGGGATGAAATTGTGCCGGAAAAAGGCACCATCACAGACCACGCCATAGCTCAAAACATGACACACCATATTAGCAGTGCAAGGGCCACAGCACATTAGACATCGGGCATCATGGGGGAGGTGGGCGAAGCCCACGGTCATCAGATCAGATGCACGAGCAACATCTCGGACAACCGGAACAGCCCATCGTTGAGCAGATATGTGCCGGGTTGCGGTGTTCGCGTCACTATTTCGACGTATTGCACCAGCCGGCATCACATTCGCTCCGGTTTCGGTATAACTCATTGCGTGCCCCAAAATAAAGCGAGAAGAAAACACTGCAGAATCGGAACACAAACATGCACACACACACACACACACTTTTGGGCACCTCCATTAGCAGGATGCGTACGGCACGGGTGTTAACGAAAATTCCCTTTGGGGAAATGATCCGCTTTCATAGACCTCGGCTTCCATCACACTCCGGGGTGAGTTTTTGGGCCGAGGTGTAACACAACACAAAACATACACACGCATACACTCGACCATGAAAATCACGTAAGCTGGCACGCTTGATTAGGACACCTTATCACCGATACGGAAAAACAGCACCGAGTGTCACAGTGTATGCAGTTTACGCAATTTGTTGCATTTTGTTGCAAACCGTGGTTGCGGTGGTACGAAAAACAGCATCGGTCAAATTAGGTGTGGCAACGCATCCAGGTGCATTTGTCACCATCCGGGATGGGTTGTTCCTCCCATGCACTGGCACAATAAGGATTTCCCGCCCCAGGACAAGCAATCAGAGTTTGCACAGCGTAGCTGTTTATAAGCGAAAATTGGTGTCTCACCACGGCCGGTTCAAACCACGGTGCCGCAGTCGTTGCTATCTTGACAAATAATTTAATCGCACGTTTTGTGCGGATCAAGTCAAGTTTACTGCGCTTTGGCTGTGGGTCCCGGTCTCGGGCTGCTGTCAAGAGGATAATGAACGGAAAATGGGCTACGAGAGGTGTTTGTTTTCCATGCCATCCCGGCACGACACGCCACACGGTGTGCCCGTGTAGGTCATCCCCAAGGGATACTTCGGTTCGCTCCGACCATGGCGTCCTCTTCATCGTTTCCGCAGCCCAAGCTTTACAGGAAAAGCGGATGAAGCTTTACACTGCAACTTCCTGCTCTCACACTCTCTCTCTCTCTCTCTCGTTCTCTCTCAGATGCATAATTAGTTTCATTATAAATCCGCAGCGCAAATTATATGTTTGCCGCTTTTTCATCCGTTGTAATTGCGCTGGAAAGCGTTTGTTGCCCCGGTGCTGGTGTCCTGAACCGTAACCGACGTGGTAAACATTAAATGCGCATACAAACACAAACACACACACACAAACGTGCACAGGGATTCTAAGCAAAACGTATGGTATAATCATATTTCCAAACAGTGGTGTCTTTGCGCTGGGAAGAACCACAAACGCTTATCACCGGGCCAGGGAACATACTAATGAATTAGTTATGGTATGGCGCGTTTGGATGCCGAATGTTTCTGGGAAACTCGCGCGTTAGCTTGTAGCTGCTGGGAGTGGGGGAAATCGTTTTGCCAACCCGTGTGTTGATGAAAATAAGCGATTTGAACTTCTCTTTTCTTCGTTTGCTGTTCGGCATGATTTTTGCATTAAATCTTCACCATTCCGGGAAGGTGTTTTTCGCCGAAAATCACAGTGAAGAGTTTAATTTTGACGAGTGTAATTTTAGAGTTACCCGAACGAACATAAAACGATTAACCACGAAGGATGCTATCGGGACTATTAGAAGAAATTGATTTTTCTTCGGAAAACGGAAGGGATTTTTCAAAACCTCAGTTTTGAAGAACGTCGATGTTTCGAATGGAAAGGATTTATCATTTATTTGCTTGTTGAAGGCAAACATTAAAAATGTGTTGTATTATCCAATCGAAAATTCGGAATTATGGTACGAAGAACAAAATATTAAGCACTGAGGGTTTTACGCCTAAAAGTAGGCAAGTTTTATAAATAATATTAATAATTTATATATTATTTTTGCAGTGCCTTATGCAATAATAATAGGTAAAAACTTATATGGTGGTGCTCCAATTAGTTTAGTTTAAAGACGTTGTTACGAATTTTTTTTTTTATATCAAATTGTATACATTTAGGAGTTTTTTTAATTTGCTGGACATTAACGGAGAATTTAAGCTGATTTGATAATGTTTAGAAACAAAACTGCATCTGTTTTCAGCTTCGACCAGTCAGCCGATGCTGGATCGGAAACCCCGAAGCCCTCCCGGGGGTATCATTGGGTGTCGACCGCAAATTTCCGGCCAACCCCCGGGTTAAGTGTTTGGGAAGCGGCAATTAAATGTAATTTCATTTCTATCAACTATCAATTTCCGCCACCGGAGGCAAACGGAATCGGTCAGCCAGAATCGGTTGATGGGACGAACGATTAAAGCGGTGAGGGAAGGATCCCACGCAGGGGAAGGCACCCGGCCGGCTATCGCATGGTGCGCTACAGAGGTAGAAAATGGGCCATGTCGCATCACTGAAAAGGGTCTCCGTGATTGAGAAAAATCCATCAACTATCAATTTCCGGTGAGATTTACCACCCGGACCA
This sequence comes from Anopheles minimus, assembly GCA_000349025.1. Taxonomy (NCBI): domain Eukaryota; kingdom Metazoa; phylum Arthropoda; class Insecta; order Diptera; family Culicidae; genus Anopheles; species Anopheles minimus. The sequence goes on from KB664266.1 coordinate 8,808,189, forward strand.
TATTAAGGTCCAGGCTATGGGGGTGCGTTACGGGAGCCTCTGGGCCATTGGGTTAAAGGGTTGTGGTACGGTCCAGCCATCGGAGCGGCGGTTAAAATGTCGGTCAAGATACCGTCCACAGGCGTACCCAATCCCAAGGAAACAAAGATGGTGCAGGAAACGGATGCTAGCAAAACGTCTTAAACTTCACACTTACGCTTCACTCGCAGGTACTGCTGATCGCTGACGGTTTCCCCTTCGGCGTTGATTGCGCTGCAAGCGTAATATCCGGCCGATTGTTTCGTTACCTTCTGCAGCACGAGACTTTGGCCGCTCTGGATGATGCGCGCGGAACCGTTGTACTGCAACAGGATATCCTGTCGGAATCGGGAGTGGTCAAATAGAGAGCAAAGCGTTGGTCAGTACTATCCTTGATGGACGGATGTAATATAATTTGATTTAATGCGTGCAATATTTAACGAAGTGTTATAATGATCAGCGAGAGCATTCAGATCAGCGTTTAAAACAGGCAACATTTAATCTCGGTTTGAGAAGTTTTATTTTTCAACCCTTATATACAATCCTGTTTTGTTTCCCTGTTGTCAGATTGAATTGTTGAAAATAAAATATAAGATACAAGTTAAGAGATGTCATCTTGTTTTATAAAATTGACTCCAAAACGATATATCCGACATCAGTTAAAATGTTAGTTCATACGAATTCCACAAGAGGGAGCTGCAACAGCGCGTTACGCCTTAGTAATGACTGTGAACTTAAAAATGTCAATGTTTGTGGACTTTCAGATATTGTATTTGTAAAAAATCAATAATGTGTTAAATTTAAGTGTCAGTCAATTTGTTAGAATCAATGACAATCAAAATAATTTAGTGTGCTTCCCGCGTTAATTTTCGACTAGTGTAAAGGAGTGTATAAATGTTGCACTAAAAGCATACAACATCACCTACGGGCTCTATAAACACACAAATTCCCACCACTTAAATTCGATAACATTCCGATAGACAAATCGCTCTCATCTACGGTACGGTCGTAGACAAACTCGCATGCCAAATGGTGCTACTTATCATGCTGAAAAGCTCGAAAGTTCTGAGCATCGTCGGTGGAATCGCTTCCCCATCACCGGCCGAACGATGCTAATGGCACAATCAGCTGATTGATCGATCGAATAGGTTACGTTTTGCAGGCTCGACACCACTCCCCGTCCGTCGGCGTCGCTGTACTTACGTTGTGGAACCACTGCAGCTTCTTCCAGTCGGGATTCGCCCGTACGTGACATTCGAAGTACACGTCGTCACCTTCCTTGATATCGTCAACGACCAGCGTCGGTCCCAGCTGGATCGAAACCATCGGCGGATCTGGCAAGCGTGAGTGATCCATTAGCAGAGCGGTGTGATAGTGAGTTGCACCGGGCACGGGCTGTTTGCCGCATACTTACAGACAACATTCATCTTCCAGTCCGTCTCGAGGAACAGCCCGTTCACGTTCGGGTTTTCCGCCCGACAGGTAAGCGTCTTGCCGTCGTCCTCCGTGGTTGGCGCAAAGCTGAGCGCGGACGTGGTGGTGTTGTGGTCGAGTATCTCGTCCTTGGTGCGACGCATCTGCCGTTTGCCCTTGTACCAGGTGATGATGGCGTTCGGCCGGGAACCCGTACTCTGGCAGACGATTTCATAGCGCTTGTCCGCTACCAGTGTGCTCGGTGGATTGATCACCTTTATCGTCAGTGGTTTCACTGCAGATGGTATGTGCCGAGCGGAAGAGAGGGGAAGACACACCCCAGGGGGGTCGGGGTGGAAAATGAAGTGAAGGTAAGTAAATGCCAGCACACCGGTAGACACATGAACTGCGCCACTCATGCATTGGGAGAAACGGGGCTTTTGGGATGAAATTTTATATCCCTCAATTCCTGTTCGTGTTTCTTGCCCGGACATTCCGGACAGCGGACATGCTGTACCAACATGCGCCATCGTACCATCCATTCAAGAGAGCATTTTCCGAGGGCTTCAAATTCCGACCAACGTCCCCGGGATGTACTTACCCAACGGAGGAAGGTGGCCAACAGGGAGGTGGAAGAAGAAGGAGGGGGGTTTGCAAATATTTTTACAATAAATATCACTCGTTCCGCAGTGCGAGTACTTACGGTGCATGTCCAGCACGTAGCTTGTCTCCTTCGGCTCGACCAGCTTCGTGTTCATCGTCTGGCAGGTGAAGATGGCATTCAGATCGCTCCGCTGTATCGTTGGCCAGAGCAGCCGGTTCTCGATGACATCACCCGAGTTCTGCTCGTACTGATCGTCCACGATTACGCCGTTGATAAGCCACCGCACCTCAGGCTGTGGCCGTCCTGTGTCGGTGTGTATTTGTTTTTGTGTTTTTTGCGCAAAAGGAAGAAACCACCAGAACAGACAGACAAAGAAGACAAAAAAAGAGGACATCAGCACAGGTCGGAACGGGTTGAAATAGATGTTTCCGGGTGTCGGTTGGGAAATGAGCCAGCAACAAAGTTGGTAAATGGAATTAAAAAAAAAAAAACCCGAGATCCCCGCAGTGAGGTGAAAACAGACTAAAGGCTGAGGTAACGAGTTGAGTGTGTTTTCCAACGACGAGTACCATCCGCATCTCGACAATAAACCTTCTGCAAAAAAGGGGGTAACTACTTACACTTTTTTTGTGTGTGTGTGTGTGTGTCCCTTACTTCGCAATATTCTTCATCCCTACGTAAACAGTCTGCTGCTAATTATTCCGTCGGCTGTCATGTACAGTGCTGAGTGTTTTGTTTTGTATTCCAACCGGGATCGTTGAGCTGCGGGTAGTGTTATGCACAATAGAGCTGCAACAAAGGCCTATGGGTTCTGGTGTGGTTTTTGAAAGTTTTGATCAATATGTCTTAAAGTTTCAACTATTTTGTGGAAAATTGAGTATTTTCAAAGCATAAAAATTAAAAAAAAAATAACAAAATCTCTCCGAACACATTATGATGAAAAGAAATGCATTTATTAGCATGTTTGATATAATTGTTTCGATTTCTTGGTCGTTTATGTGTGTTCCTGGAGGTTTCAGATTCAATTTCCACATGATCGGGCAAAATGATTTAAAAGTTGCATACATTTAGGAGCATATCTACATCAGTCTAAATTATTTTTATGTCGATCAATCCTATATTAACCATTCCCCAAGTAACGTGTTCGATCTGTTTTCGAAAACAGCTACTCAGCTGAAATACACTCCTTGCTCGGCACTCCTATCGCCTTCAAAGCGTTCGCATTGATAAGCCGTATTGAAATTAATTATGTACAGCTACATCCGGCAGTGAATCCATTAAAAATTCATCACAACCCTCACCGCACGTGTACCGGGAGGAGGCCCCTTCCAACGCGTGCGAAATACGTCGACCCGAACTTTGTCGATTCGCGTCTGTCTGTCAATCAACCGAGACTTGGAGTTTGCGGAACGGGTTAGCAACTCGGGTAAGCATCCTGGTGGCGGTAGTATCTGTCACAACGGTTTCAAGGTTCCCTGCGCCTGGTCTGGCCTGGCATTAAAAGTAACACAAATCGAACTTACATCCGTCGGCGGTCTGCCTTACCGGAAGTGCAGTCGAAAGCGCCACAACAAACAAAAAAAACCCACAAAAAGGCACCGAAACTTATCCAATATCTGTGAACTTTTTAAATTAACTATCATTTCCCATCATATCCGCGGTTGCTAGTGGACCTTTCAGATGAGCAGGTCGTCGTACCCCTCTTTCTCTTTCTATGCTGTTATTTTATTTAACTTCCAACGCTACAACCTGGTGGTGGGGCAGAAGTGACGCAGTGAGCTGACACTCGGTGGGACATCAAATCGCCATGTAGCGATTGCCATCAGGGGTTGAAAGCATGGTATCGAAGCAGTACGTCCATTTGACGTTTCAAACCGATTGCGTTCTCAAACGGCACCGACAAGTGGGTGGATGCTTTCAGAAACATCGACGCATGTTGTCGGTTTAGTGCTTCCGGTAGTCGGTGGACGACGAATTCACCCGTACGAGCGGGTAGCAAGTAGCAGAAGTGTATTTGATGTAGTCTTCTGATGATTATTAGCTTTTCCTTCCTTACGCTTGCGCTTCGCTACAACTTCCTGATGAGCGGTGACGCTTCAAGCACAAAGTTAGCTTCCGGTTGAGAGACGAAACACGCCGAAGGAGTAACCCAGGAGTTTGCGCGAGCAACGAGATGAAAAGTAATACAAAAAAATGGAATAAAAAGTTCCATCCCTAAGTGGATGGAACTGTAGTACGGTTTTAGCCAACTTCCGGGTGGAAGCTGACAAACGGAAACGGGAAGGATGCAGCTAGAGATGCAGAGATATAGTGAGCGCTGCGTCCAACGTGGAGTACGGCAGGGATGCAAGATGATGTTCGCTCGCTTTATTCCTAAAGCGAATCATCTTAAGGCGGCTATTATGACATGGTGACGGTTCTATGGCTTTTTTCTCCTCTCTCACAACCACTGACCCAGGTAGAATCCGGCTAAGCATACAGATGGGGATGGGGGGAGACAGACGCACGGTGAAGGTGAACTTGGGAGGAAGTCGGGTGTGGAGACCCTTGATTGAGGTTTGACGGATACAAAGGACGCCCGACTGGTGAATGTCGTCTTTCTACGTTAGGGGAAATGGTGGATATTTGCTTAATGGCTGGGAAATGGCTAGAGACGAGGTGCTGTGCTAAAGAGACACACAAACACACACAGTGTGGCATGGTGTTAATGGATTTAAAGGACGCCTTGAAATGCTCGCTGAAAACTCCCGACCCGTATTGTCCATACCTGGAACTTTCCGGGTGTCCGGGCCCTTACCGTGGGGTTTGACAGCTAATGACAAGCCGGCGACACCCGAGCTGATGGGTCTGAAGAGCTAGTGCTGGCTTACGGTGAGATAGGAGCTTAGACGAGCGCATGTGAGGGTGTGTGTGTGTGTGTGTGAGTAAACTTACCACCAGAAACACGGCAGGTGATAACGACGTCATCGCCTTCCTCTTTCGGTCCCAGCTTCGTACCATTGATATGGCGGCCCCAACGATCCAGAACCACCGGTTGCTCGGGCAGCACTGTAAATAGATAATGAGGGCTTAGTGTCCGGGCGTAAGTAGTGTCTTAATCTGCTGGTAGTGCTAACCGGCCGTACGCATCGGACGGACACAGTGTCTGCTCATTATGCGACACAACGTTTAGTTTTTTTGTGTTTGCTAGTTTGTACAATTCAAGATGAAAGTTTATATTCTCTCATAAGCCTTCGTAGATGAAGCAGTAAAGAAATGTCTGAATATAAGTATGTATTTTCGGAAATATATTGGAGGATGAAAGAATTAATATCAATATCAGCTTCTTTATTCCACTAAGCTAAAGGTTTGACAGTTCGTTGACAGAGGGCGCTAATAAAATGTTCCAAATAACAAACTCCATTAAAACTAATACTTTAGTGTAAAGCAGGGGGAGATTACAGAACTGAACAACAAATTGTTACTAACAGCAAATGGTTGAAGTACCCACTTTACGCTCTATCTTAATATGTACACTTTCGCGTGTATGTCATAGAGAAGCGAGCTTTTCATCAAATTGAAACATCTCTTCATGCCAGAAGAACCCTCCGGTTGGTGCAAAGTGCGCGTACCAATCTGCTGATGGTAGGCACCCGGCTGTGCATCGTTAATAAGGAAGTTAGTAAAATGAATTTACGATTCATTTCATCTCGGTAGCTCATCAGTAGCCTGAAAGGGCTTCCAAGACATTACATCCTGCAGATGAAAGGAATGGCAGAAGTAGTTGTGCTGCCTGATGCTGGAGTGTGCATTTACAAATTTACAAAGGTAAGGTGTGGTAAGACTGATGGAATGGCATCACCTGGACCTTCCTCACGGTACGCGAGATGGCACACCACCCACAAGCACAAACACACACATAATGAGATGCTATGTCCCAAGTGCACGAGCGTGAGTCTCGTTCACCCCCGGGGTGCATTATTGCACATTAGCAGCCAATGACAAGTGATTGTCTTGTTTTAAGTGCATCAATTACATCAAGTAGCAGCCGGATGGATGAGTGGAAGCTGCCGAAGTGGAATGGAGCATAAAGCGCCAACGAGCTAAGTGTGTGCTGTTTGACTGACTGAACAGCAGTTGACGCAGTTCCCGAGGGACAATTATGCTTGAACGGTTCGTCGCGCGTTCGAGAGTGTGCATGGCTTTTTTGCATGCACAGCGAACAGAAGATGCACAGGTGCTTGAGGTTCTCATGTTAATCAAAACAAAAGGGACGCTCTGTACAGCGCTGGTTCTTACCAATGACGGACAGGTTGTATCGATACGTTTGCGTTTGTATCGTACGAAAGTCAATCCGGCACCGGTACACTCCCTGGTCGTGTCGTTTCAAGTTCTGCAAGTAAAGGAAAGGGAGATACAATTACATTGGGAACATGTTCTAGAGTTGTAGTAATTTTAAACTCGATCTCAGAATACCTCCTTTACGGACATTTGGCTTTCGGGTGTCACTTAAGAGTCGGCGAAGAAAGTGAAGTTGACAACGCGACTGCACAACTGTATCGAGATACATCATTAAAAATGGAAACTTTCTAAGCATGTGAGACGGTTTTTCAGCAACAACACGACAACAGATCGTTAATAAATGATGCGTTATTTTGTAAATGTCACTTATGTCGCTCGGAATACATGTTCGGCAATCATATGGGGGGGTTGGGGAGTAGATGTATTGATCCGAACCATTGAAGCTACTGTGGGAATTACATCTGAAGGTTGGTAAACTTGTAAACTGTCCGAAATTGGTTATGTAGTGTGTTGGCGAAGGATCAAGAGTTGGATAACGTTATCTTAAGAAAATATTCGTATCGTAACCACTATTCACTCGATGCTATTAATTATTTAATGTCTTGAACATGTTAGTATGTAATTAACTCTTGGTAGACGGGTTCTATTGACTGGTTCGTATAATTATGGCTGCTTTGAAATAACAATCGAATTTGACCTTTATATTGCATACCTTGAGGCGTTTATGTTAGCTATAAGTTTGTTGAAGCTATAAGTATGCTAAGTTAAGCACAACGGCCCTTCCTCATGCATCTTAAATTAATTATTAACTAACAAAAGGTACACTTTTTGTATTATAAACCCAACTTTATCATGAAATGTTAATTACACTGTGTACAGCGAGCCCTTCAAAATTGTACATGTATTTTCAAAAAATTCCTCCCAACACAATATCCTACATGCAATTTTCATTAGCCATTCAGCTGAAGCAGCAACATATCTTAGCAGTGCAGCTAATTAACCAAAGCATTTTGCTGCACATGGAACTTCCATTCCCGCTGAGTTCGTTGGAAAAGGAAACAACGCCACAAAAATAGCGCACGGATCATTATGGCAATTAGTGTTTTTTAATTAAATTAAGTACCAAAGCATCGCTTTACAAGTTGCTACCGCTCAACCAACCAACCCAGTCGCTCCGTCCGGGATGGCAAAAATTGACAAGTACGAGAAGCGAAAGCTAGTACCAGCACGAAACGACTCATCATTTGACCATCGAATACTTCGACTAATTACGCACGTACCGAACGCGAACATTCTCTTGCATGTTTCCAAAAACCTCCTCGCCCCCAAAACGTACTATACCGGGGGGTCTGCCCGAGGATCCGCCCATTTGAAATGATCACATTCCGACCGGGACATGAGCGGCAACGCTTAATGATTTTCGCTACGCAACACGGATGGAGTGAAAAGAAGGTAACGAAAGTTGAAAAAAAAATCACAACACAAATAAAATCGTGCCAACATATTCGTTACGTTCTCACAAACAACAAAAAAACCCACCTCGTTGCAAAAGTGAAATAAACTGAGTCACTTGGCAGATGGGTTACAACCGCAAACACGATTTTCTTTGGTTAAACATTGATTTTACTCCCCTCCGCTACTTCCACTACGGGATACGATCCTTTCCATCCTTTTTTCCGCACTCCAGCCTTGTCCAGTGGTCGGAATATGCTTGCACACATTTCATCGACACCAGCAGCATAAGTACATGAAAGCGTATGGCGAGTACGTCAAAAAAAAAAAAACAGGACGTCCGTGGATTGCGGAAACCCCCGGGAGTGAAAGGAACCGGCATAATCTCAACAAACACGGTTGGTACGTGTGTATACCCACCTGGTGTGTGGTTGGGTGACATTAAATTTCAATATACATTTGCCGCGTAATGAATTCGCCCTGCCAACGGGACCGGTGATGGGTGGTTGTAATTTTTTTTTCGTTGTTGTGTGTATGTTGTTGCTTTCGTTCATTAATTTTACAACTTCTTGAGTTTGCGGTCTGCGTGTCACAGGCTCGTGTTGCTTTTGAGATTCCGGTGCACGGGGAAACCACGGCTGTTACCCGTTTTGGCCCGCCCGGCCATCTTTTATCGAATTGCGAACGGTGTGAGCAATCTGTAGTGAAATTATTGGTCTTGTAAAAGAATAAGCACATACGAGCGTGACCATACGAGCGTTGATTCGGGGTGCTTTTGTGTGTGGGTTTATAGCGGAAGTTCCGATTGGATGTAGTGGCCCATGTACGCTGTACTGTACGCAGAAGCGTCGCCATGAAGTGGCGTTATAAACGTTCACTCTAAATATACGTTAATACACCGCCGGTGGTACAGCAAGAATTTATGAGTCATTTATGGTTGATATTTATATTATCCTTCCATTCATACGGTTCCCAGGCAGTCAGTACGTGTGCCCCCTCTATTAAAGCTAATGCAAAGGGTGTGTGCGAACCACGCTGGTTGAAGGTGAATGACGTCGGACATCCTCACGCACCACTCTACCACCAGTCGTTTAACCGGTCATTTGTGCGCTTACCGGTCATGGGGTCACAAATTAGATGCTTTCGAACCGTTTCTGGTCCACGGACACGGGTTTTGATTGAAAAAGTGTGCATGTTTCGGGTGGGTTGCATGATTAAGTGGATGCATTTCTATGCCACTTTTGTGGGTGGTCAAAGCGGCGGCGGGATGTTTAGAATGGCAAATGTGCGCGGACCGCCACCATGTGCAGCCCCAAACGGCGTGTGTGTCCTTCAAGTTCACGCTTTGTGTTGTGCTTTTAATTGAAATATTTACGTCACGGTTTGATTACTCCATTCCAGCGCACCAGGTGGGCGTATTGGACGTTTAGTATCGGTACCTCGCTTTCGAGTGGAAATGTTTTGTACGATTTAAATAATTATTTGCAGCTGTTCGCTTTTGCTGGATATTTCGCAGTTGTTGGTGATTGGTACATGAATGTGTCTGTTGTTTTTTTTTAATGTAGACGGTATACAATTTGAAGACTTAATAGAGACCATTTCTTGATCAATTTGAGTATCAAATAAGTCACTGAATATTTTATGAAAAGGAGAGCTCGATGGTTGGTCGTATTTGGTTTAAAGCGCCTCAAGGTATGCAATACATTGTTGGAAGAATCGTTGCTCGATCGATTACTTTGCTTGGCGGTACATTAGCGAATATTTAGTCTTTTTAGGTAATAAAGTGATAAACAAATTTTATACATGATTTAATAGAAATTCTCTAGACATCATTATTATTGCTTGTTAAAATTTATTGAAAACGTATAAATTATACTCAAAACCCTCTGCTACCAAATACAAACGACAAAATTGTTGAAAATTATCTGCGCAAATACCTGAATTATTATGAAACGAACCCATCCCCAAACCACGATCGTAATTAAAATTGTAATGGAATGTGCTAAGGACGGTTTCGGGTGCATACTTACCACCCGCGCGAAAACTTACCTTGATCAGCAAAGATGCCGGTGATTTATCAATATTGAATTTGGCACGTGATCCAAATACTTCCGGCGCTGACCAGTGTGCCGGCTGGCGGGAAATTTTGTCACGTACATCGACACTGCATGGTTCGCAGAACATTCACGTCGTTACATTACAACCGGTGTGTTGGTCGTTATCGAAATCGAGTCGCACACGTACGCGAAAGAAGCGCAGGAAGGAAGCGAAGATGTTATTTTGGCGGATGTATGATGTACTGCGGTGGCGATGGTGAAGATGTGTCCACCATCGTCACCGTCGGTGGTGTCGGGCGTTGTCTTACCTGTAAAGTGGGATGCCGGCATTATCCTTGAACCACAGCACCATGTACACCTGGGACAGGGGCACCGTAATGGGACACTGCAGCTCGATGTTCCGTCCCTCGACACCTTCGACGCTGAACACATCTGGAAAAGGAAGTTTGGGGAAATTGCGAATTATATTACTATTATTACTATCGCGGAAGTTGACGTTCGGGATGGTTCGGGGTCTCTTAAGTTAACGAGCCTTTAAGCTGCAGAGCAGCACCAGGAGCTCTATTAAGAGAGTTTTGTCAGCTTTTTGGTACGTGAAGGACTTGTTTCGCGCGGGGATGGCGTTTTAATAGCTACAGGAAGGATTTCGTAAGCCAGCAGACAGAATCTTTGGAGGACCCATATCAAGCTTAAACACTGAGACGTGTATAAAACAATTGGACAAAATATTATTTTTAATACCTGCGCTAAACCTTTTCGATAAGTGTTGTGTCTTCGGTTATTCTAAATATTTAGTAAATTTAATTAATATGGTATAACTTTTAAAAGTGAGCAATTGTTGGCACAGATCTCGAGGATAGCATTTTAACAATTTTTATTGCCTTTCATTGCGTTCCTGGCGTAAAAATCATTAGTTTGCATACCTTTAGGCGCGTTTGGGAAAATCGCTAAAACAGGATTTGCAGCATTGCAGAAAATTCAAAACGAACATTGGTAATTATGTTTGTCATACGATTCTAGTTACCTGAGCACGAGGTAACTAATTTTTACATAGGTTAAAAAAATCTATGCTCTGTTTATTATTGCAATACAATCAATATCCCAGATTTACGCAAACTTACACTCAATCAACATTTATGTTTTTCATCCACGAAATCTATTCATTTTTTACTTATCCCCCTTCAAAACAGAGATAAAACGCTCATTCTATTGGAAAAAAAACGAAAAACAACCCTCAGATTACAATTGCACAAGGGTTCAAAGTTTGAAGCTATAAATAAAATCAGCGTATCCAATTAGTGGCCTTCCATACCGGTCACTAACGTGCTTCCCATTTCGATGCACAATCTACTGGCCGCATTCTAAGCGTCCGTGTACAATTTTCGCGTTTTTCACCACCCGTCCCTCTCCTTTTTGTGTGTGTGTGTGAGTTTTACTGCTTCCCAGATCGCAGATCAAAAACTGCATCCCAATGGGGACCGCAATCGTGGCGAGTGAATTTGATAAATACGCACACGCAGCGTGCACACGTACGCAAACAAAACATACCCCCCGTCAGTTCCCGTGCGCGTGGTGGTGGTGAAAGAAAACAAAAACAAAACTAAAAGAAAAACACACGAAAGCGAGATTCGTCCGGAAACGGGATTAAAACAAACCGAAATGATGAAAACGATAAATCGAACATCGGTGCTCTTTCACGTTTTGTCGCATGGGCATGCTGACAGATTGCCCGGGGAATGGTGGGGAAAATCGTTTTCTCATCGGTTGTCGTCCGGAAACAGAGGTTCCAAAAACTGGTGGAGTAAAAGAGTGTGAAACCAAAAAAAAAAAAAAAAACGAGCGAAAAGGGAACGAATGGATGAAAATGGATGATGGATATTCGGGCGAACGGGAGAAAAAATGGAACCTCAAGCCCAATTTCATTCCCCATTCACCCTCGGTTTAGCTTCATGCGAATCGCTTTGCAGAATGTGGAAATCCAGTTTATCGGTGCTAGACAAGGGCTCCTCTATCACCCTCCTTCCTCCCACTCACACTCCCTTTCCCTAGCTGCCAGTTCCAAACCGACGTAAAAATGCACGCACCCGAACGGGATCCCGGATGAGCTAAAAACCCTCGAATGAGATATTTGATGATCTCGAAAACAGCAATCACGTGTTCCATCGATGCGCATGAAATGACTATTCGCGTGCACGGCCCTACACGTCGGTGCGTTTGGGGAACTCTCGGATGTGATGCAATTTTTCCTGCCCTCCAATGCGGGGCCTTCAGAAAAAGCCCACCTCAGTGGACGAGTGCAAATGGAACAGATAAGGCATTTGGCGCTGACAGTAATCTAATTTCCCTGCCATACCAACATTCAAATCAATCCCATTTCGACAGCACACATCGAAACCGGGCACCGGCAGAACGGGTTTTGTTTGTGTGTATGTGGAACCATTTTTCGGTCCGCAACCAGGTGCGGATTGTAAATGGGGCCGTGCCCGTTTAGCATTGTTTGTGATTTGTGAGGGAAAATATGTTCCGAGCTGCACTTGTTTCGCCTGCAAACGCGAACGGACGTTTCGGTTTGGAAGGAAGTGATTGAGCGGTTTGAGAACATAAAACTCCGTGCACTGCTTCGTTTCGGTCTCGTTTCGATTTCATGCGAGTCAGCTGCAACTGCAACTGGCGGGATGCAGTTGAAAGGATGATAACATGAAATATAGTTACTACCTTCTCGAGGGCAAAAAATCGT